>JACYXH010000566.1:635000-685000 GCA_026745465.1 Lota lota | reverse complement strand
AATGATGTCATGATATGAATGATGTCATGATATGAATGATGAACTAGTCTCACTGATGACCCTCCCAGGAGCTCCTCCATCACCCTGGCCCCCACAGTGGCCAGCACCAGCTGTAGTCACGCCCTGCAGCGCTCCACCCCTGTGGGGGTGGGACCAGCTGGCGGGGGCATCTCTGGGGGGGGCATCAAGGTCTTAACCCAAATAATAATAGTGATGATAGTAACAACAATCAAATTCTTTCTTTGTATAGCAAAGTAAATAATGCAATAGGAAAACAAGAATTTATTCAATCGTTAGGCAATGTAATTGAAAAATAAAAGACAAATTAAATGCAATACAATTTAAATAACAACATGCATGAATATGTATTTATTTCTTAAAGAGAGCGAGAGAGTGAGAGACAAAGAGAGAGAGACAAAGATTAAAAGAGAGAGAGAGGGAGAGAGGGAGAGAGAGACAAAGAGAGAGGGAGACAAAGATTAACAGAGAGAGAGAGTGTGAGAGACAAAGAGAGAGAGGGAGACAAAGATTAACAGAGAGAGAGAGAGTGAGAGACAAAGAGAGAGAGGGAGACAAAGATGAACAGAGAGAGAGAGAGTGAGAGACAAAGAGAGAGAGGGAGACAAAGATTAACAGAGAGAGAGAGAGGTGTGAGAGACAAAGAGAGAGAGGGAGACAAAGATTAAAAGAGAGAGAGAGAGAGTGGGGACTTGGCTAAGGAGCAGGTTTAAATGGCCTGTACCCTGAGAGGGTCTGAGTGTGTGTGTGTGTGTGTGTGTGTGTGTGTGTGTGTGTGTGTCTGTGTCTGTGTCTGCGTGTGTGTGAGTATGTGTGTGTGTGTGTGTGTGTGTGTCTGTGTCTGTGTCTGTGTGTGTGTGTGTCTGTGTGTGTTTGTATCTATGTTTGTATCTATGTATGTGTGTGTGTGTGTGTGTTTGTATCTATGTCTGTGTATTTGTGTGTGTGTGTTTGTCTGTATGTGTGTCTGTATGTCTGTGTGTATGTGTGTGTATATGCGTGTGTATTTGTATGTGAGTGTGTGTGTGTATGTGTGTATGTGTGTGTATATGCGTGTGTATTTGTATTTTAATGTGTGTGTGTGTATATGCATATGTGTGTGTATGTGTGTGTATATGCGTGTGTATTTGTGTGTGTGTGTGTTGTGTGTGTATATGCGTGTGTATTTGTGTGTGTGTGTGTGTGTGTGTGTGTGTGTGTGTGTGTGTGTGTGTGAATGTGTGTGTGAATGTGTGTGTGTATATGCGTGTGTATTTGTGTGTGTGTGTGTGTGTGTGTGTGGGGGTCTGGAGGCATCATGTGACGACCGGCTGGTGCTGGTCTGTTCCCGCCTCCGTCTGGTGTCCACCACCTGGACCACACGGAGACTCCGGTTACTACGGAAACCTCTCCTCCTCTGTCTCTCACCGCTACGTTGACCTGTGCTAAAGCTACAGTAGTTATGTAGCATGTAGTGTCCCTGTGTTTACATGTAGTCTACATCTATTACTCGTATTGTTATTGTGGATAGAGATATACTTTCTGTGTGACACCGTCCGGGATTAATAAAGTACGTTTGATCCTAAGCGGCGCTAGGCTACTAGAGGCAGCTGTGAAGCTCCTCAGCAGTACAGATGGTAGAATGTATGACCCCTGGTAGTAACCTGTAGAGAGGTCGTCTGTATCACCGCTACTCCTCGTGATGTACCAGGGCTAGGCTAAAGCGTTAGCATGCAATACTCATACTCACTCATACTCAATACCTCATGTGAACATTGAACAGCTTTCCATGTAAAACAGAAAAACACTCCCAGCTCCTCAAGACATTAAAAACCAAAAAGTGATGTGATCAGGGGAAGCTAATTAGGCAAGGCTATGCTAAGATATTACTTTGAGTTACCCCCCCCCCCCCCCCCCCCCCCCCCCAACCCACACTTCGCTCATTAGAAACAACAACACAGGTAGATCTGCTGAACAACACAATACAAGAGTTTTAATTGGCTGACGTCTCGGTGCTGAGAGGAGAGGAGACAAAAGTGCAGACGCTGTAGGAATCGACTTCAAGAGACGAGCCACCGCTGTACAGCTCAGGCTCTATGTGCGCTGACAGATGATGTCACAGCCGCTAGAGCAGCGCTGACAGGTGATGTCGGAGCACATTAGAGGGCGCTCGCAAGGTGGATCTGATGCGGTGGTTTGCTTACAGCAGAACAACAGCACGTTAACCACGGGGAGAGAGCCAGCATCAAGGAGACCTAGTGTTACCCAAGCTAGAACTGATTCAGAAAGAGAAGTCTGGGCCCATTATTAGGATCCTGTACATTCTTCAAAGTGAGAACCATAGAACATTACATCGTCTGTGTGAGGGAACTATTGCGTCCAGGGTTCTAATCGATGTTTAGCTCCTCACTCCCAGTGGACCAGCTCTCAGATCTGGAATCCCAGTGTGTTCACCCAGCCATCAAATTGAATCGGTTTCCCCTTATTGAATCATTAACATAAAGATACACGAGGGCAGGCAACTATAGAATACATACGACCAGGTGCAGACCTTTCATAGGAAATCTGGGTTATCATAGGATAACCCTAACCCCTCATCAGGGTTAGTGTCGCTCTCTCATCAGGGTTAGGTCCGCTCTCTCATCAGAGTTAGGGTCAGTGCCGCTCTCTCATCAGAGTTAGTGTCGCTCTCTCATCAGGGTTAGGGTTAGTGCTGCTGTCTCATCAGAGTTAGTGCCGCTCTCTCATCAGGGTTAGGGTTAGTGCAGCTCTCTCATCAGGGTTAGGGTTAGTGCAGCTCTCTCATCAGGGTTAGTGCAGCTCTCTCATCAGGGTTAGGGTTAGTGCAGCTCTCTCATCAGGGTTAGCGTTAGTGCAGCTCTCTCATCAGGGTTAGTGCCGCTCTCTCATCAGGGTTAGGGTTATCATAGGATAACCCTAACCCCTCATCAGGGTTAGGTCCGCTCTCTCATCAGAGTTAGGGTTAGTGCCGCTCTCTCATCAGGGTTAGTGCAGCTCTCTCATCAGGGTTAGGGTTAGTGCTGCTGTCTCATCAGAGTTAGTGCCGCTCTCTCATCAGGGTTAGGGTTAGTGCAGCTCTCTCATCAGGGTTAGGGTTAGTGCAGCTCTCTCATCAGGGTTAGTGTCGCTCTCTCATCAGGGTTAGTGTTAGTGCCGCTCTCTCATCAGGGTTAGTGCCGCTCTCTCATCAGGGTTAGTGCAGCTCTCTCATCAGGGTTAGGGTTAGTGCCGCTCTCTCATCAGGGTTAGTGCAGCTCTCTCATCAGGGTTAGGGTTAGTGCAGCTCTCTCATCAGGGTTAGGGTTAGTGCAGCTCTCTCATCAGGGTTAGTGCCGCTCTCTCATCAGGGTTAGGGTTATCATAGGATAACCCTAACCCCTCATCAGGGTTAGGTCCGCTCTCTCATCAGAGTTAGGGTCAGTGCCGCTCTCTCATCAGGGTTAGTGCAGCTCTCTCATCAGGGTTAGGGTTAGTGCTGCTGTCTCATCAGAGTTAGTGCCGCTCTCTCATCAGGGTTAGGGTTAGTGCAGCTCTCTCATCAGGGTTAGGGTTAGTGCAGCTCTCTCATCAGGGTTAGGGTTAGTGCAGCTCTCTCATCAGGGTTAGTGTCGCTCTCTCATCAGGGTTAGTGTTAGTGCCGCTCTCTCATCAGGGTTAGGGTTAGTGCAGCTCTCTCATCAGGGTTAGGATTAGTGCAGCTCTCTCATCAGGGTTAGGGTTAGTGCAGCTCTCTCATCAGGGTTAGTGTCGCTCTCTCATCAGGGTTAGGGTTAGTGTCGCTCTCTCATCAGGGTTAGTGTTAGTGCCGCTCTCTCATCAGGGTTAGTGTCGCTCTCTAATCAGGGTTAGGGTTAGTGTCGCTCTCTCATCAGGGTTAGTGTTAGTGCCGCTCTCTCATCAGGGTTAGTGTCGCTCTCTCATCAGGGTTAGGGTTAGTGCAGCTCTCTCATCAGAGTTAGTGCAGCTCTCTCATCAGGGTTAGGGTTAGTGCAGCTCTCTCATCAGGGTTAGGGTTAGTGCAGCTCTCTCATCAGAGTTAGTGCAGCTCTCTCATCAGGGTTAGTGCCTCTCCCTCATCAACCCCTGAGCATGGGGTCTCACATAAATCAAGGTTCCTCAACACGGCGTCTCATCCCTCCCTAACTGGCACTTGGAGACACAAAGGGACACCAAGCGAGAAAGTGATCGTCAGCCCCTGAAGGCGGAGAGGGAGGACCAATCATGGCTCTTTCCTTCATAGCAACGGTAAAAACTAAGCCGATTCACCTCCAGAACTTACAAGGCGCTGCTGCTTGCTTTCTGTTGCCAGCTGTAGCGCTTCCAGCCTCTGATGGACTCGGATAAAAACTGCAATGTGTTGCTTGAATGGAGCACTTTAGCTTCAATGACAGGGAATGTTGGTCCTCCACAACAATAGGCTCGTGATAAGATGAAGACGTGATGAGACCTGTTTCGTTCTCTACCTCAGAAAGTCTAGGGTTTCCTGTTTGTGATGAAACACATGTCTGTGGTCCACCCTCCCATAGACTGACCTACAGACTGACCTACAGACTGACCTCTTGATGGACATACTGTCTATTGGTCAAGATGTTACTGAGGTCCTGACCGCCTGGCATAAAGATCCCATGGCTCTCATCATAAGAGTAGGGGGCTAACCCCGGTGTCCTGGCTCTGTACCAACATGGCCCCTTAATCATCCATTGGTCCTCATTGGATCCACTGGGATAGCCAGGGTGTGGTGAGCATCAGGTGGGTGCTACACACTGGGAATTGATGAGGTGTGATACCCCCTGAAAACTCACTTTGTAAAGTGCCTTGAAAAGCGCTATATAAATGCAATGAATTCATTACTATTATCACAGACCTAGTAAACAGTCCACCTAGTGACCTGTGCACATCTTGTGGCCCAGTATAATGTGGTCATTAAGGCAATGTTTACATTGGACTGAAATGGGGTTTACTTGTCAAAAGGAAACAGGAATGTGGAGGTTATTTTGGGCCTCAAAGCGAGTTTTGCTGCTAGATTCATCCATTCCACAACCCGCTGTGATGCTGTCTGTCACGGGAGAGCAGGTGCTTCTGACGGATGCGTTCTGGGGGAGAGCTCAGTGCCCCCCCCCCCCCCCCCCCCCCCGTGTTTCATTAAAGGAAAACATTCGGGACTCTAAACAAACAGTTGTGGATGTATTTGTCTGGAGGTTTCTTCAAAGGAGCGCTGTTTAGCATACAAACATTAGCATACAAACATTAGCATGCACGGTAGTTGTCGCACCGCGCATGCTAATATTTAGCATGCGAACATTAGCATGCGCGGTAGTTGTCGCACCGCGCATGCTAATATTTAGCATGCGAACATTAGCATGCGCGGTAGTTGTCGCGACGCGCGGACATGGAGCGGCGGTGACATTGGCTTCAAGAGGAGTTACCGCAGAATATCTCAGCTCCCGGTTTTCCTCCTCCTGATCCTCTGAGGAGGTTCTGCGATTCCTCCACGCCGAGGTTGACGTGCTCTGATTCCCAATGACCTCACCTGCACTCCCAGATCAAGGTGCATGCTGGGAGAAGTATTGATCCAAAAACCGATCGATTTCATTCATGAACTCTCTGCTGTATTATTTAGCCGTCGTCGGACATCAATAGGAGGTTCTCCTCACTCTGGAATTAAAATCTGGTCTTTCTTCACTCACTGTGACTGTGGATATGACCCCCCCCCCCCCCCCGTCCTCTAGATGTCAGCAGGGTAAAACCCCTGATGACCCCTGACCTCTAGACAACACCACATCCTCTTCCTCCCTCACACGCAGCACTTCCACCAGCTCAGATCCTTTGTACAGTGAATTACTAAAAAGGGTTAAGAATGTGATGATTAATATCGCTCAGCACTACGTAAACAACACTCTCAACAACCAGGCACAGAATATTAAATGAACTTGAACAAGTTGTACAGATTAAAGCATTCTTGTTGTTATTGCTTTGAGCTGTCAGTCCCACACCTTGCAGAGGGTGGAGGACGTGAAGGAGCTGGCGGATGATGAGCCACTCGGAGCAGCCATTTCAAGTGATTGAATGCAAAGTAAGAAGCTAATCAGATGCCGAGGCAGTTAGCAATCAGAGAGGAAATGACTTCCCTTCTGAGTGAATAGTATATCAGGAACAATTAATGCTGCTTTGCCTTGATTAACTCACGTTAGGACCCAGAATAACCCCCGCTGCTGACGGCAACATCCAGCCACTAGAGCTGAGCTTTTAGTTTACAGATAAGTGTGGATACGGTGGATGTATATGGATATTATGTGAGATACAGCGAGCCTAATGATGAAGAACTGGTGTTTGGGAAAAGAAGCCTTGTTGAGCAGGTGATGGCCCTTAACCCAGTTAGACCGAAATACACCCAGTGACTAGGTTTAGGTAAGTAGGGAGTACGATTTAGCAGGTAGTAAGATGAGGTTTAGCATTCTAAACCTTACCTAATTTAGCAGGTAGTTAAATAAGATGTTGGTAAGTAGGAGGGTAAGTAACGTTTTATTTTTATAGCACTTTTACGCACTGCTTCACAGACACGAACAATATAACTGAATAACTAAATAAGGTAAAAATGTATTACAATATAAAATAACAATATAAAGCATTGTAATGTAGTAAGGTGTAATATCTGCTGTGTGGTAAGAGCAGGGAGCTACTGCATGGAGAACGCTACCATCCCTCATCGCTAGTTATATATCTGTATATAAATGTATTAATAGCTGTCTATATGTGTTATAGTTCCTTCCAGAGGAAGCTCTCCCAGCCCTCAGTTCTCCTCCATCGTTTATGAGCCATCTGTCTTGTCTGTCCCACGGCCCAGTAAGACGCTCCCAGCTGGGCAGCATCCCTGCACTGTAGGGGGCCTGCGTAGGACAGCCACGGCCCAGTAAATGTAGGAATTAAACGACACCCAGAAAACAACAGAGCGCTTCTTCTGCAGGAGCCCGGGGCCACATATGACACGTCTGTCTTGTGGGAACAATCGTCTAGTAGGCCTGATAGACTCAGATGTAAATCAGCCATGATTCCGGTTTAATTCTCGCAGTATAGGTACATACCAAAGGTTGGCGAGCCATTGACATAAATTATATTCCAAATGAGTGTTTAGCAGCTCCATAAGCTGTACCTTGGTTTGTTCAACACAAGTAAGCACAAGCGTCTCAGTCTCTCAGTCCGTGAGCATGCACAGTGGCATGTAAACACAGACTATAAACTTGTGGATTTGTTCATTTGTGGTAGCCAGGGCAGTTCGTATGCCCTTACCTGGGTTGGACAGAACAAAGATACAGCTCTGGGAGCTGCTAAACACTTGTTTGGAATAGTATGGATGTCAGTGGATCTCCAACTGTCCAATTTTGGAACAAGTCTAACCCGCGAGATGAGGTGAGTTGAACAAAAATCATGGCTGTTTTAAATCTCGACATAGACAATGTCAACATAACCTAGGGTCTTAACCAACCGGCCAAATCCTTTAACTTGAATTGATTACCCGAATGAAGTAAACTGAACATAAAAACCAAGCACAATAACGATAAATATTGACCAATCTAACCCTATCTAGCTAACGATGACAGACTCAAGATTTATACATTTTAAAGTCGGGGTAGTCACTTTGTAAACAGCTAGAAAACACTAATGCTACTACCACTCCTGCTGCTATGCTACTACTGCTACTACTACTGTACGGCTACTAGTAATTATTCTAATGCTACTACCACTCCTGCTGCTATGCTACTACTGCTACTACTACTGTACGGCTACTAGTAATTATTCTAATGCTACTACCACTCCTGCTGCTATGCTACTACTGCTACTACTACTGTACGGCTACTAGTAATTATTCTAATGCTACTACCACTCCTGCTGCTATGCTACTACTGCTACTACTACTGTACGGCTACTAGTAATTATTCTAATGCTACTACCACTCCTGCTGCTATGCTACTACTGCTACTACTACTGTACGGCTACTAGTAATTATTCTAATGCTACTACCACTCCTGCTGCTATGCTACTACTGCTACTACTACTGTACGGCTACTAGTAATTATTCTAATGCTACTACCACTCCTGCTGCTATGCTACTACAGCTACTACTACTGTACGGCTACTAGTAATTATTCTAATGCTACTACCACTCCTGCTGCTATGCTACTACTGCTACTACTACTGTACGGCTACTAGTAATTATTCTAATGCTACTACCACTCCTGCTGCTATGCTACTACAGCTACTACTACTGTACGGCTACTAGTAATTATTCTAATGCTACTACCACTCCTGCTGCTATGCTACTACTGCTACTACTACTGTACGGCTACTAGTAATTATTCTAATGCTACTACCACTCCTGCTGCTATGCTACTACTGCTACTACTACTGTACGGCTACTAGTAATTATTCTAATGCTACTACCACTCCTGCTGCTATGCTACTACTGCTACTACTACTGTACGGCTACTAGTAATTATTCTAATGCTACTACTGCTACTACTGCTACTACTACTACTACTAAAAATACCAGTCTATTAATATCTTTACAGTTATAATAATTGTAATCTATATTTGTTCCTCTGTAAAAATGATTAGATCAGTTCAAAATCAGTTATAAGGGTTTTACTGAATAATTCCTTTAAACCACGTTTTTTCTTTGCCTTAAATCCTGTCCTAGTGTTATGTTTGCTAGCATAGGAGAGGAAAACAAGGAAAAGCTGAAAACTAATTATCCAAGTCATTTGATGTGGTGTTTGACTTCAACCAATGTTCTTTATTTTCCACGTGTCGAATTGAAATATGAAAACTTATTTTTAAGAGTTAGCCAAAACAAGGAGACATTTGTTTGGCAGGGATACATTCAGAAACGACACATTTTACTCTTTCTATTCCTTTCTGGTTATGGCTGTGTGTGTGTTTGCGTGCGTGCGTGTGTGCATGTGTGTTTGTTTGTGCGTGCGTGCGTGTGCATGCGTGTTTGTTTGTGTGTGCGTGCGTGTGTGTGTGTTTGTTCGTGCATGCGTGCGTGTGTGTGTGTGTTTGTTCGTGTGTGCGTGTGTGTGTGTGCGTGTTTGTTCGTGCATGCGTGCGTGTGTGCGTGCGTGTGTGCATGTGTGTGTGTGTCGGGCCGTTCCAATGTGGAAAAATGAATTACTCGTTCGAAAAAAAAGCACTTATCCTGATAAAAATAGTCAAATCAAATCAAATCAAAACGTTACTGGTTCAACTTTCACCAAAATCACATCAGCCAGTTTGGCGTCCTGCCATCGCAGACCCAAACCAAGAATGTCGAAAATAAATATAAAAGCAGCGTGGTGAGGTGAGGCTGGGAGTCTCACCCTCCTCCCTCTCTTATCCACCTCCCTTCTTCCTCTCTCTCACCCTCCCCCCTATTACCAACCTCAGCTCCTCCCCCCTCATCCACCTCTCCCTCCCACGGGGGAGGTGAGACGGGGAGTCTCGAAGGAGCTCTCCATGTTTATTATTCATCAACACACGAGGGTACCACTCCCTGGATGGAGACACCGCCCCTGGTTCCTGCTCATTCCCTGTTCATCTCTCTGATGATATTTTGGGCTTTCTTGTTTTCTAGTGTGGAAGTTCCACCGCTGGGCAATGACAGAGAGCAGATACTATAAGCACCATGGTAATGGGGATCACTTTCACCCAGTGCATGCTGTTTATTGACTAACACTACCTACCTTACCTTAGTGACTCAAAGGGTAACCAAACATTCATGTTTATGTGTCGCAGTAGCCTGTGTCTTCACGTTTATACGATAGATGTGTGTGTGTTACTGTGTGTGTGCATCTATCTTCATGTTTATAAAATATTGGTTTGTCCTCTTTTTATATCATATTTGTGTGTGTGTGTGTGTGTGTGTGTGTGTGTGTGTGTGTGTTTGTTTGTGAGAGTGTATGCATATATGTGTATCTTAATTGTTCAACAATATGCACCATACAACACCAACATTGTGAGACATTGTGGTGGTACCAGAGTGATGAATAAAAGTGAGACATTGTGGTGGTACCAGAGTGATGAATAACAAGTTAAGAAATCCAGAGAAGGGAAGTCAGTTGTGTTGCCGCAGGCGACGAGACAAGCTCTTGAGGAAACATCTGCTTCCTCTTCCTCCTTCTCCTTCTCTGTTTCTCCTTCTCTTTTAATCCTTCCAAAACAAGCCTCTGAAGAACAACATGAGCCCTAACCCTAGCATTTGAGCCCTCATCCTCTCCCTCACCCTCGCATAGGAATATATTTATCACTTGATACGATTTATCGATCTAACGGTTATGTTTGGGTTTGGACAACAACAGACCAACAGAACTACAGTTTATTAATGAATGAATGAGTTGGTTCATCGTTAGTTAGTTGATAAACCACTTATTATTTCCCACCATGTCGTGATCCGTCAGTGAGTTCTTAGCTAGTCAGTGAGTTAGTTAGGTAGTTACTTCTTGGTGTAACTTCCTCCTCTAAAACCTCCTGGGGAGGTTTTTCTGTCTTGAGCCCACTGGAAACGGCCTTCAGAAGATGGGAGAATGAGTTTGAGACAGGGTTATTTTCTACAAATACTTAATATTGCTGTGAGAATAGTTTAATACAATTTTCCACTGTTGAAAGAAACAAATGAACCTAAGTTATTTGTTATCGTTAATGTTATGTCCTATGAAGTGAATATTTAATAATGTATTGTTGCTTTATTAATATCATGTGTGACATTCACATTTAAAAAGCTATTTCAGAAAATAATGTTTTAACATGCACCCTGTGTAGTTTCCTAATAACCTATATTCATCTGGAAGTATCACACATTTAGAATATATTAACGTGACATTGGGGAAAGTCACAATCAGCCCTGGAGGCATTCACTTTATGGAGAAGAGAGAGACACGGAGCGAGAGAGATGTCAGAGCTCTAGAGAAACATGAAGAGATGAGTGGAGGAAGATAGCCAGCAGTGAGAGAAAGAAAAAGATAGGGAGAGATATGTGAAAAACAGATGATAGACAGAGAAGGGAGATATCAAGGGAAAGGTTAAGAGAGTAATATAGGTAGGGAGTAGGGAAAGAGAAAGAGGGAAAGAAATATAAGAGAGGGAGAGAGAGAAAGTGTGAGAGAGAGAGAGAGAGAGAGAGAGAGAGAGAGAGAGAGAGAGAGAGAGAGAGAGAGAGAGAGAGAGAGAGAGAGACATCCCTCCCTGTCAACTGTGGTTTTCTGGATTGTCAAATGGGCTTTAGATTATCTTCGGTTAGATTTGTTGAAGATTATTTTAAAATTAGATAATCATCTTGTCTCTCTCTAAAGAGACCAGGAGGAGTGATGTATGCGTGTGTGCGTGTATGTGTGTGTGTGCGTGTCAGTGTGAGTGGGTGTGCGTGTGTGTGTGCGTGTATGTGTGCGTGTGGGTGTGTGTGTGTGTGTGTGTGTGCGTGTGTGCGTGTGCGTGTGTGGGTGTGCGAGTGTGTGTGTTTCTCTCTAGAATAATTAGCTTCTGTGCATGACTGAACTTGTTCCATGGATAAGGTAACGTGTGTGAAATGCCAGTTTAGCAGCTGGACCGAACTTTGGGTGATGGAGTAAAGTCCAACCCTCATTAAGAAATGAAAGTGGAACTTGTTTCTTGTGAGAGAGAGAGAGAGAGAGAGAGAGAGAGAGAGAGAGAGAGAGAGAGAGAGAGAGAGACAGACAGACAGACAGACAGACAGACAGACAGACAGACAGACAGACAGACAGACAGACAGACAGAGAGAGACGGCCACCAGCCTGCTGTTGTAATGTTTGCATGCTTTACTATGTAAATGATGGCACCCATTGCTCTCCTAACCGCCCTGGAAGGAGGGATCCCCACTCTGCGTTCCTTCTCAAGATTCCTTCCTTGATAATTAAGGGAGTTTTTCTCCTAAATACATGGCCTTGTCAGCCCTTGGATCTAGTCTTGTAAACTACCGCGGTCATGTGATTCAACACCATGAATCACATGAGCTCGTTAACAGTGTGAATTCCTTAATTACAGGAGTTACAGTCACGGTCTGTCTGGCTGGTACACCTGCGAGCCCTGCAGTTAGAATAAACGTTAAATTAAACACTGATGTAGCTGTTTTATTTTGAAGTGCGTCATATTTTTCTCCACAGCACCAGTGGAGTGTGTCAGTGCCAGACAGTAGGAGTAGATCCCACATGTTCTTAAGCATTTGATTGAGTCGAATAAAAGCAAAAGGCTCTGAGGCCACTTCTGTGTAAAAATCCCATTGCTCCTGTTTGCCCTGACCACACTGGCCTCTAGATGGCGCTGTGCAGCTGCTTTCCGCCACAGACAAGGAGTCTCATGAAGGCTTCTCAACGGTTCATTTCTTCCTCTGTTTTCACGTTTATTTCTGATGGTTACTGCCGATGTTTCTGAGAGAAATGGTGATTTCTCTGAGGTGTAATAGAATAAAACAGCGGAGAAAATGCTGTATTCCCCCTGTGTTGATTATAATGGTTTACCTCTCAGCACGCAGAGCTAGGAGGACCTTGGAGCGACCTCTGTAAGAGTTCTCCGAGCAGCCCGGTCTCCTCAAGGTCTCCTTCCTTCCCACTTAATACATTTGGTTCCATTTGACTTATTACACGCCGGGGCAGGTCCTGACCCGGCCGATACAGGAGTACCCCGGTACAAAGTGCTGCTAGCACGCTACGTAGGCTAGCGCAATAAGAAAAAGCTCTCTCTAGCCTGGGGTCAAACGTAGCAGAAGCCTTGCTAGTACATGAATTACTTTAGTTACGCAGGGTTTGAAAAGAGCTCTTTAACCAAATACACACAAAGACACGGATATTTGGCCTTTCATTCCTTTACCAGATATATGTAAACTATACAACAGTGTAGTAAAGTTTACACCATACTCAACTATACTCTGCTACCATACAGTGTACACTGCAGCATACTGATCCAGGCCTTTACCGTGCTACAGTTCACACTGCAACATACTGATCCAGGCCTTTACCGTGCTACAGTTCACACTGCAACATACTGATCCAGGCCTTTACCGTGCTACAGTTCACACTGCAACATACTGATCCAGGCCTTTACCGTGCTACAGTTCACACTGCAACATACTGATCCAGGCCTTTACCGTGCTACAGTTCACACTGCAACATACTGATCCAGGCCTTTACTGTGCTAAAGTTCACACTGCAACATACTGATCCAGGCCTTTACCGTGCTACAGTTCACACTGCAACATACTGATCCAGGCCTTTACTGTGCTAAAGTTCACACTGCAACATACTGATCCAGGCCTTTACCGTGCTAAAGTTCACACTGCAACATACTGATCCAGTGTGTATTTTCAGTTGCACTTTTTAACCAAACAATTCTCTGCCTCTCAACATGTGAGGAGGGAGAGAGCGAGATGGAGAGGGTGAGTGAGGGAGAGAGAAACAGAGAGAGGCAGAGAGTGAGGGAGAGAGAAACAGAGAGAGGCAGAGAGTGAGGGAGAGAGAAACAGAGAAAGGGAGAGAGTGAGGGAGAGAGAAACAGAGAAAGGGAGAGAGTGAGCGAGGGAGAGAGAAACAGAGAAAGGGAGAGAGTGAGTGAGGGGGAGAGAAACAGAGAGAGGCAGAGAGTGAGGGAGAGAGAAACAGAGAGAGGCAGAGAGTGAGGGAGAGAGAAACAGAGAGACTACACAATAGTCTGGGCTTTACTGCAGTATTCGACAGTCTGTGTGTAACTGTAATATAAGTGTGTTTTACTGCAGTATTCGACAGTCTGTGTGTAACTGTAATATAAGTGTGTTTTACTGCAGTATTCGACAGTCTGTGTGTAACTGTAATATAAGTGTGTTTTACTGCAGTATTCGACAGTCTGTGTGTAACTGTAATATAAGTGTGTTTTACTGCAGTATTCGACAGTCTGTGTGTAACTGTAATATAGTAAGTGTGTTTTACTGCAGTATACAACAGTTTGTGTGTTTCAACTGAGTATTTGACAGTGTGTTAGGCTTACTAAAGTATTGGACAGTGTGGGTTTTACTGCAGTATAGGTGTATTTAACAGCAGTATACAACAGTGTGTGTGTTTTTTCTATTGTTTTCCATAATGTGGTGTTGTCATATTACACCACACAGCCAGCAGTCACCTGGAAATCACCTAACCCATTCCTGATCCGGGTATGGGATAGTGATTACTGATGGAATGCTAATGCTAGTTCTGAGTAAACCTCTGGGATTAGCATGTGAATGGAGTCCAGAGTGATCCTCGCTCTGCGTTCATTTAAAAACAACGTGAATTCAGAGGGGTTCTACAGGAAGACCCCTATCCCTGCATTATGACCTGCGCTCTACAGGATATGAGCCGGTGGCATCGTGGTTGTCTCTTCTGATCTCCCAGGACATGTAGTGTCTTCCTCCTGGTCTCTCTGGGCCTCCTACCAGCAGGACATGTAGTGTCTTCCTCCTGGTCTCTCTGGGCCTCCTACCAGCAGGACATGTCTTCCTCCTGGTCTCTCTGGGCCTCCTACCAGCAGGACATGTCTTCCTCCTGGTCTCTCTGGGCCTCCTACCAGCAGGACATGTAGTGTCTTCCTCCTGGTCTCTCTGGGCCTCCTACCAGCAGGACATGTAGTGTCTTCCTCCTGGTCTCTCTGGGCCTCCTACCAGCAGGACATGTGTCTTCCTCCTGGTCTCTCTGGGCCTCCTACCAGCAGGACATGTCTTCCTCCTGGTCTCTCTGGGCCTCCTACCAGCAGGACATGTAGTGTCTTCCTCCTGGTCTCTCTGGGCCTCCTACCAGCAGGACATGTAGTCTTCCTCCTGGTCTCTCTGGGCCTCCTACCAGCAGGACATGTCTTCCTCCTGGTCTCTCTGGGCCTCCTACCAGCAGGACATGTAGTGTCTTCCTCCTGGTCTCTCTGGGCCTCCTACCAGCAGGACATGTAGTGTCTTCCTCCTGGTCTCTCTGGGACTCCTACCAGCAGGACATGTAGTGTCTTCCTCCTGGTCTCTCTGGGCCTCCTACCAGCAGGACATGTAGTGTCTTCCTCCTGGTCTCTCTGGGCCTCCTACCAGCAGGACATGTAGTGTCTTCCTCCTGGTCTCTCTGGGCCTCCTACCAGCAGGACATGTAGTGTCTTCCTCCTGGTCTCTCTGGGCCTCCTACCAGCAGGACATGTAGTGTCTTCCTCCTGGTCTCTCTGGGCCTCCTACCAGCAGGACATGTAGTGTCTTCCCTCCTGGTCTCGAGCAGGGCTGTGGAAACAGGGGCTTCTGGAGCGGAACATGCCCCATTAGAGACACGTGATTGGCCATCCCGAGTGCCTCCACAACTAGATCTGGGATATCAATAAAATAAGGTGCTTTGGTGCAGTATATATTCTCAGCACCACTCTGCCGAGGCCCAGTGCTGTGGTCTGGTACCACTGGTGTGGCTGTGGTACCAGACCACTGGTACCACTGGTGTGGCTGTGGTATCACATACCACTGGTACCACCTTATTCTGGGCCAGTCCTGGGACACCGCAACTAAATGAGTCTGGGAGCTACATGAATCATTCATTTAGGAATTCATCTACACATCTGTCTCCAGAGATACACCCTTACTTCTCTCTCAGAACAATGCTTTAGTCGCTAATTGTTTTTGTGTAACTCAATATCTTCAACAACCTAAAAGACAATTTACAATATTACGCATGATCTGGATCTTGGTGGCTCGCTATAACAAGATGACGCTATCAAAATAAACACAATGACTTGACAAAGAATTGTGTACATTTAAAAAATGGACTGCTCTAGAGAGTTCATCTCAATGCCATCTCCAGATTACGTTCTGGAGCAACTCAAAGATAGCGTTTAAAACTAGGAAAAATATGTGACAGCTCTCAGCCGTTGAGAACCCTTAAATACATCCGTGGTAAGAGGAGACGGTAAAGGAAAAAAAGGGTAAGAATTTCTATTTGTTGTAAAGTCTCTGTGTAGCTCAGATAAGGGAGATGTAGCTTATCTCTCCTCAACACTCCTCGTTCGCTCACTACCTGCAGCACAACAACAACTCCCACAATGAGGATGTTTCTTTCTCTTATTAATAGGACCATTTGTTAGTATTACTATTTAATGCACATAATTACTAATTGATAAAATGCTAAATGATTACGCATAGAGTACAACCTCAACATTTTTGACATTGAAGCAGGTAGGCAGGTGGTACGCGATGCATGTAAACCATTATAACCAGTACAGATAGGCAGTTTATGTGGTGTAAACCATTATAACCATTACAGATAGGCAGTGTATGTGGTGTAAACCATTATAACCATTACAGATAGGCAGTGCTATGTGGTGTAAACCATCATTAGGGTGGTGTTGATGAGTCCTAACTGGGCGCGTGACAGTGTTGGAGGCGCTGGCCAGTCCCCAATCTGTCCGCAGCCTTCTGGAGTTCTCCATCGAACAAAGCTGAACCAAGGACACAGATCACGGCGCTGGTGGGGAACTGGAACTAGCTAGACTGGTGTCGTGGTGGTGGGGAACTGGAACCAGCTAGACTGGTGTCGTGGTGGTGGGGAACTGGAACCAGCTAGACTGGTGTCGTGGTGGTGGGGAACTGGAACCAGCTAGATGGGTGTCGTGGTGGTGGGGAACTGGAACCAGCTAGACTGGTGTCGTGGTGGTGGGGAACTGGAACCAGCTAGACTGGTGTCGTGGTGGTGGGGAACTGGAACCAGCTAGACTGGTGTCGTGGTGGTGGGGAACTGGAACCAGCTAGACTGGTGTCGTGGTGGTGGGGAACTGGAACCAGCTAGACTGGTGTCGTGGTGGTGGGGAACTGGAACCAGCTAGATGGGTGTCGTGGTGGTGGGGAACTGGGACCAGCTAGATGGGTGTCGTGGTGGTGGGGAACTGGAACCAGCTAGACTGGTGTCGTGGTGGTGGGGAACTGGAACCAGCTAGACTGGTGTCGTGGTGGTGGGGAACTGGGACCAGCTAGATGGGTGTCGTGGTGGTGGGGAACTGGGACCAGCTAGATGGGTGTCGTGGTGGTGGGGAACTGGGACCAGCTAGATGGGTGTCGTGGTGGTGGGGAACTGGGACCAGCTAGATGGGTGTCGTGGTGGTGGGGAACTGGAACCAGCTAGACTGGTGTCGTGGTGGTGGGGAACTGGAACCAGCTAGATGGGTGTCGTGGTGGTGGGGAACTGGGACCAGCTAGATGGGTGTCGTGGTGGTGGGGAACTGGGACCAGCTAGACTGGTGTCGTGGTGGTGGGGAACTGGGACCAGCTAGATGGGTGTCGTGGTGGTGGGGAACTGGGACCAGCTAGACTGGTGTCGTGGTGGTGGGGAACTGGGACCAGCTAGATGGGTGTCGTGGTGGTGGGGAACTGGGACCAGCTAGACTGGTGTCGTGGTGGTGGGGAACTGGGACCAGCTAGATGGGTGTCGTGGTGGTGGGGAACTGGAACCAGCTAGATGGGTGTCGTGGTGGTGGGGAACTGGGACCAGCTAGATGGGTGTCGTGGTGGTGGGGAACTGGGACCAGCTAGATGGGTGTCGTGGTGGTGGGGAACTGGGACCAGCTAGATGGGTGTCGTGGTGGTGGGGAACTGGGACCAGCTAGATGGGTGTCGTGGTGGTGGGGAACTGGGACCAGCTAGATGGGTGTCGTGGTGGTGGGGAACTGGGACCAGCTAGATGGGTGTCGTGGTGGCCCAGGAAATGGGTCTTTTATTGGACCCCATTTGTCATTTTGTGTGCTTTCAAGAGACTACAAAACACACATTCCTGACGTGATATGTGTTGATTTGGATGGCCAGCAAACTAACTGTGTGGTTTAAAGGTAACAGCAAATCAGATCACAACGTTAAAGTAGTTTCAAGTATAGTAAAACATCGTCACTAAGGCTGTATGTCAGTTAGCGAGATTCCTTTGTCAAATGTATCTCTGCAATTCTGGATCTGGGGTGAAGGCCTGTCCCCTGAAACCCGAGAAGCAGAACGTGGTAGAGAACCAGCGTGCCAGCCAGCAGGTCCAAAGGAGGAGGAGGAGGAGGAGGAGGAGGAGGAGGAGGAGGAGGAGGAGCGAGGGAGCGTTTGGGAGGTGCTCCCCCTCCTCGTGCCCAGCACTACTCCTCCACCAGCTGTTAAACTCTCCCAGAATCCTCTGGAAGCTATAATAAAGGAAAAAGGTTCTCTCTAATGCTTTCCAAATGGGACGTCATTTTCTTTAAAGAGCAGCCACACTCGCAGGCTGTGCAATTAGTGCCATTTAGTGATGTCACTCACGGCAAGTTAAATCACCCGGTGCCAATTTCAGAGTTGAGACAGCTGTAGTAGCTGACGTTGGCCTAGAGAGGGTGCTGTCTCTCAGGTGACATTTATATTGTTTGGTTGCTCTTTAAAAATCTGTGATGAATAAACAAAACATTTATGATTGAATCCGGTAACCTCCACCGTCCACTCAGCAAACAATACACAACAATACTCTGTATAACCAGGTTTCATTCCCACATTCTCTGACATTCATACTGGATTCGACCTCTGTCATTAATTCCCCCACTCCACAGCCCCCCAGAGCGTTGTGTGCTGGACTTGCTGTGTTTTGTCCCAGTATCCCGGCCCCCACATTATTCCTGGGGTGACTTGTTCTAGAAAACAGCATCTTCGCTGTGAGAGGGACACCGTCAGCTGTGTGACATTCAGGTTCAGAAATCTTTGTCTAATAAACAGAAAAAGTAAATTAGCCTTGGCTCATGTTGAAGCATAGAAACGTACAGTTTCCACCTACATCAGAAAAAAGTAGCAGGAATCAATATGTTTTAAATTGAAATGTCAGTGATCAGAATAACCTATTGAGGTAGCGCCTTGAGATAGCTAGGTGAGTTACCTACATAAGTTAACTTAAAGAGTTAGGTGAGTTATCTACATAGGTTAACTATAAGAGTTAGCTAGGTGAGTTAGCTACATAGGTTAACTATAAGAGTTAGCTAGGTGAGTTAGCTACATAGGTTAACTGTAAGAGTTAGGTGAGTTAGCTACATATTATAACTGTAAGAGTTAGGTGAGTTAGCTACATATTATAACTGTAAGTTAGGTGAGTTAGCTACATATTGTAACTGTAAGTTAGGTGAGTTAGCTTGCTCCTGCGTCTTCATGAACTAACAACGGTCCATACCTTGCGTGTAAATCCATGCAGGCCTTTGGATGTGCTTTTGAAGGGTAAATAAAGCCCAGCTTTAGCCGGGGGACTTCTGCCTAAGAGTTTCCAAAGTGTGATCTGAGCAGTTGTGTGCTAAAGGTTTTAGTAAAAACGGATACATGTGGTTCCAATGGAGTAGGTGCCAAATGTAAAAAGTTGTGGAAACCCACATTACAGTCCAAAATAATTACCATTATGAAACGACCACTCTGGTGAAGGGTACTGTGTTTTACAGAGGATGTCCCCAACTTTGTACCAAGACTTTGACACCCAAATGGAACTGTTTTCAACTGACATAAGTGATTCAGGGTTTATTTAACCTTTAAGCACATTAATACGACCTATGATGCTCTTGGCTTCCACATCCTGTAGATCTTAGCCACTCGGCCACGAACCTCATCTCCCCCTTCACCAAAGTTTATTGTGTTCCCGTGGTCTTCCAGATTAAGGTGGGCTATTGGAGCGTTTGCAAGGTGAAAGTGTGCTTTAGGCTTGGTATGTTTTATCTAACAATGCATTTAATTGGAAGGTAAATGGGCTACCTGGTGCTCTCCATTGCGTCGCGGAGGAGGACTATCTTCAAAGTCAACAAATGCAAATGTGTCTTGGCAGCACACCTCCCCCTCCCCACCCTCCCCCTGCTAAGCTGAACTACAATTAGGCTAAGACAGTGGCTATTACTGGTGGTTATTCTTGATGATTGGTTTTCACAAACAATATGACTGGGTAATAACTGTGGTGGGAACATCAAGAGGACGGCCCTCAGCGCTGCGTGACATGTTCAGTATTCTCCCTGCATATTCCCTGACACTGGTAACACTGGCTTCATCGCTCCTCACACGCACACACACTCACACACACTCACACACACACAAACATACACTCACGTACACACTCACACACTCACACACACACACTCATGTACACGCACTCACACTCACTCACACACACTCACACACACTCACGTACACGCACTCACACACTCACATACACACACACACACTCACACACACACTCACACACACACTCACACACACACAAACATACACTCACGTACACGCACTCACACACTCTCACGCACGCACGCACACACTCACACACTCACACACTCATGCACACACACACTCACGCACGCACACACTCACACCCACTCACACACTCTCATGCACACACATATACTCACACTCACGTACACGCACTCACACTGACGCAGGCACACACACACAGACACAATCAGGCACGCACACAGACACACACACTCTAAACAGTGTGTACACAATGCTAAGACAGCGTGTGAGCGACATGATGACTTCTTGTGTTGCATGCATCTGTCCAGTGGCTAAGTTGGCATCGGCTGCCAAAGCGGGTAAAACAAAGAATTAAAAGGTTTGAGAATGAAAAACATCATCAAACATTCACAATCATAAATAGATGGCTGAATGGATGGATAAAGATGGCTGAATGGATTGATAGGGTTAGGTTTCGGTTAGAGTTAGGATGAACCCGATGGACAGACAGATAGATATTCACTATGGGACCAGGGATTTAAACAGATCATGCGAGAGACTATTTCTGTGTGTGACTGACGTGGATTATTCCCATAAACTGAATCCTGACATGTAGTTTTAGTTTATTGATGAGGGGCCCGGCTCCCCACAGTGAAGAGCTGATTCTCCTGCCCAGGTTTCCAGCCGGCGTTTATCGATCCGCCTGGAGTATAATCAGTGGCCGTGTCAGACCATAACAAAGGACAGCCTGGCGAAATGAAGGCAATTCAGCCGGACAGGGGGAAGATTGCAGGGCGGGCGGTAGGCAGCTCTTTTCCTCTTCATACACAATCTGAGCTGAAACGCTGCAGAGCAACAATGTCCTGCTGTAGTTACCTGAGTTAGGCTCCAATAAACACTAAGCCCTGGACCAACACTCAGCGACAGCCCAGCACTGTGCACTGGACATAAAATACACCATGTTAATACAAATACTGGGTTCAACATACTGTGTTCAAATACTGGGTTCAAATACTGGGTTCAACTAGCTATGTTCAACATGCTATGTTCAAATACTGGGTTCAACATGCTAGGTTCAACATGCTAGGTTCAAATACTGTGTTCAACATGCTAGGTTCAACATGCTGTGTTCAAATACTGGGTTCAACATGCTAGGTTCAACATGCTGTGTTCAAATACTGGGTTCAACATGCTAGGTTCAAATACTGGGTTCAACATGCTAGGTTCAACATGCTAGGTTCAAATACTGTGTTCAACATGCTAGGTTCAACATGCTAGGTTCAACATGCTGTGTTCAAATACTGGGTTCAACATACTATCTTAAAATAATATGTTCAAATACTGGGTTCAAATACTGGGTTCAAATACTGGGTTCAAATACTGGGTTCAACATTCTATGTTAAAATAATATGTTCAAATACTGGGTTCAAATACTGGGTTCAAATACTGGGTTCAACATTCTATGTTAAAATAATTTGTTCAACATACTGAGCTCCTTATGAAAGGCTAAACATGACATAGGGACACCTGGACATGAAATACACCATGTTCAACAGACTGGGTTCAAATACTGAGTAAACTCCTTATGAAAGGCTGAATATGAAATACTGTATTCAAAATGTAATACTAAAAATCATCAAATACAGAACAATTAAATAACGGGACCCAAACATGAAGTACTAAACATAGGTGTCAGTTATAGGACACATGATGTCTTTGAACAGATGGAAAAGGCTTTGGGTAGAGAAGCTGTTTCTTGGTGCATCTCCTCCCCCACTGTTGGGAGAGGAGATAACAACCAACTGCTCCAATCTCTTTTCTCCAGACAACCACCGCCGCTAACTTTCAAGAACAACCTGCCGTCTCATTTGCATTTAGACGACTGGATGAAGGAGTGAATAACCCTTTAGAAGCTGGACGAGTCAGTGTGTTCCCAGTGTGTTCCACTGGTCTGGCGTCGAGGCCGACCACAGACCATCAACGACATGGTGGACATATTCAAACCTGGCAACACAACGACATGCCTTTTATTTGAACACCAATTCCCGTGTGGAATGTGAAAACAATGAACTGGATGTCTTGCAGGTCAAATGTGTGTGGAAAGTTTGTTGTGTTGTTTCCATGATTCACCTGGAGAGGTGTGCGTTACACATTACACCAGTCATTCAGCAGGCCAGCGTTACACTTGTTTAGGGTAATGTATGAGCCAGCCTTTCTCTCTAAAACACACTAGGTCTGACATTGAGAGCAGGTCGCCACGGGCAACCGAGAGAGGATCACCTGACCTGTCAGGTGACCCGTGGCGTAAGCAGAAAACACGCTCGCTGACACGGCATCGCCACAAGAAGATTAGAGAAAACAACCTCACCAGAGGAAGCAGCAGGAGACGGGGATTAGTCTGGTCCTGTCCTCCGTTAGCCCCGTCCGTTAGCCCCGTCCGTTAGCCCCGTCCGTAAGCCCCCTCCGTTAGCCCCCTCTGTAAGCCCCGTCCGTTAGCCCCCTCCGTTAGCCCCGTCCCTCCGTTAGCCCCCTCCGTTAGCCCCGTCCCTCCGTTAGCCCCGTCCCTCTGTTAGCCCCCTCCATTAGCCCCCTCCGTTAGCCCCGTCCCTCTGTTAGCCCCGTCCCTCTGTTAGCCTCCTCCATTAGCCTCGTCCCTCTGTTAGCCTCCTCCGTTAGCCCCGTCCCTCTGTTAGCCCCGTCCCTCTGTTAGCCCCCTCTGTTAGCCCCCTCCGTAAGCCTCCTCCGTTAGCCTCCTCCGTTAGCCCCGTCCCTCCATAAGCCCCGTTTGACTACATCACACCTTTGTGTTGTGTGTATAGATGTGTGTGTGTGGGTAGGTGTGTGTGTGTCTAGAGTACTTCTTTGTGTTGTGTGTATAGATGTGTGTGTGGGCAGGTGTGTTGTTTGTGTATATGTAGTATGTGTGGTGAGTGTGTACGTGTGTGTGTGTGTGCTGGGTTCACTGTGTGCTGAGACTGGGAGAGAGGAGAATGAGGTGGAGGAGAGGTGGAGGACTTTGCTGATGTTTCAAGAAAACTAAACAAGATGGAGGACGGATTACAGCCCGCTCACCATGGTTACGCTTCCCCCCAGGAGACCCCATACTGCTTGAGTTGCAGTATTACAGTTTTATTACACTATTACAGAGGTACAGTATTCAATCAGCATATATATATATACAATATACAATATAACATGTATATACACGTTATTAAATACACACAAAATAATATGCATGTATATATATACACACAATAACTTTAATACCGTGATTCTGTAATACTATAAAGAGATGGTGTATATGAATGCTGATTGGGGAGCTAGGTTGTACTTTCTGGGGTAAAGAACAAGAAAGGACATCAGTATGTTGAATCAGTCGGTGTGTTTTTGCCAGCTGTAAGCGTGTGTTTGTATTACATGTAGCTTCTGCATCTCAACAAACTACCAGGGAGTCTCGTGTTGGGAGCACTGGTTCACCGTTGTCAACAAACTACCAGGGCGTCTCGTGTTGGGAGCACTGGTTCACCGGCCGCGTTGTCAACAAACTACCAGGGCGTCTCGTGTTGGGAGCACTGGTTCACCGTTGTCAACAAACTACCAGGGCGTCTCGTGTTGGGAGCACTGGTTCACCGTTGTCAACAAACTACCAGGGCGTCTCGTGTTGGGAGCACTGGTTCACCGGCCGCGTTGTCAACAAACTACCAGGGCGTCTCGTGTTGGGAGCACTGGTTCACCGGCCGCCTAGTCAACAAACTACCAGGGCGTCTCGTGTTAGGAGCACTGGTTCACCGTTGTCAACAAACTACCAGGGCGTCTCGTGTTGGGAGCACTGGTTCACCGTTGTCAACAAACTACCAGGGCGTCTCGTGTTGGGAGCACTGGTTCACCGGCCGCGTTGTCAACAAACTACCAGGGCGTCTCGTGTTAGGAGCACTGGTTCACCGTTGTCAACTGTGGGAGTGTGTGTGGATGGTGGCTGGTTTAAGCAGCCTCACCTGGCCCGAGTCAGACTGATTGGACTCTGGGGCTGGGTGAGGCTGCACACCTGTTGCACATTGAGCAATCAGTGTGCACAGGTTAAACCAGCCACCACCACACACACTCAGGGAGAGCTCTTCGGCATGGCAGCATGGAGCACCATCTGCATGTCTTAGTCCATTCAACTTTAACAATAAACCGGTTTTCAACATCACCACCCTGTGTCCATTGGTCTGGAGGAGCCCGAGGAAAGTCACCTAGGTGGAGTATGGGAGCCACCTAGGTGGCGTGTAGCGTGGACATTGCTACATCAACAAACTACCAGGGAGTCTCGTGTTGGGAGCACTGGTTCACCGTTGTCAACAAACTACCGGGGAGTCTCGTGTTAGGAGCACTGGTTCACCGTTGTCAACAAACTACCAGGGCGTCTCGTGTTGGGAGCACTGGTTCACCGTTGTCAACAAACTACCAGGGCGTCTCGTGTTAGGAGCACTGGTTCACAGTTAGCCGTTAGCAACAGAAACGTGCTGACATCACCTCGTCTCTCACGAGAAGGGGCGCCCGTCTCTGAACCGCGGGCCTCTTTGTCTCGTGAGAGACGAGACCTACAGGACGTGCAGAAGAACACAGAACATGATGAACGCCATGGCAACAGGGACCAGTGTTGAGAGTCAGAAGCTAAACAATGTAGCGGTTAGCTCAACATGTTCCTGGTACCTTTTCAAAGGTTTGTGTTTCTGCCATATATTAATGTAATATATAATATAAAATGTAACTTGGAAATCTCTAGGAAAGATCCTAACTGCAGTGGAGAGATGATGAAGGGGGATTAAGGACAGATTCATGATTGGAACAAACTCGATAAGCCTGGGAGAACAAAGCCATCGGAATATGAACAGCGTCTTTACACGTTGTTCAGACAGACCAATCAGGACGATGATCTAGAAGAGATGGAGACACAGACAATGTTTCCATACATCTCCATTCAAATACATGAAGGTAGGGGCTAGGTTATGATGCCAACAGGCAGACTGTGGACATTAAGGTTGGAACTCAGAAGCTCTCAGCTGGAAGTTGAACGCTCCAACCCCTCTCCCCTCTCCCCTCTCTCCTCTCCCCTCTTACCTCTCCCCCCTCTCTCCCCTCTCCCCTCTCCCCTCTCCCCTCTCCCCTCTCCCCTCTCCCCTCTCCGCTCTCTCCTCTCTCCTCTCCCCTCTCCCCTCTCTCCTCTCCCCTCTCCCCTTGCCTCTCTCCCCTCTCCCCTCTCCCCTCTCTCCTCTCCCCTCTTACCTCTCCCCCCTCTCCCCTCTCCCCTCTCCCCTCTCCGCTCTCCCCTCTCCCCTCTCTCCTCTCCCCTCTCCCCTTGCCTCTCTCTCCTCTCCCCTCTCCCCTCTCTGCCCGGGCTCACATCCCGATGGACACATGGCTCCAGATTACAACGACCTCAAGATTATCAGTCAACTTTTGTTATTTTATAATCAAAAAGTCAACTTTTTATTATTTCTTTCAAAAAGCAAAATTGTTTCACAAGGACTTCCTTAATCAACTGACGATAAGCCTTTGTGTGGGATCTTTGATAGTTTTTTTATCGTACAGATCTAATTACAGACTTTAATGGACTGCTAGTATTAAACAATGACCCAGTTCCTTCAGAGTCTGGTTGAAGATCTGCTTTAATTCAACTCAAATGTCCGGTAGACAGAGAGCAGGGAACCGCGTTGTCATGGCAATCATGACATGGAATAACGATGCACGGACGTGAGGGGAGGTCTTGAACAAATCCTTTGGGAAGATGGCGTGCAGCAAAGTCGCTAGCTAGCGGGAGAAAGTGTGACGTGGTCGTGATTATAGATTATAGATTATAGATTAAAACGAGTGAAATCAAGGAAATAATCATGGTAGTGTTCTACACCTACTCTTACAGAACATTCTGGGACAGCATCTCTATAAATACTATTTTATTAGCTAATTATTTTCATCTTTCTCATTTTGACTCTAAACAGCTGTCAGAACCCCCATATTTCTGTTTTCTGTTCATATGAATCATTATAATAATGATAAAATGTGAATAACCACTAAAGATGGAGGGACAGCCTTCTCTCTAAAGACCCTTATCATTACCTCACAGGGCTCAATGTCTTATTGGCAACCAGAGGAAACACATATGCTTTGTATTACTGATGTTTCTTCATGTCACTTTAAAATAAATGTGTAGAAGCTACTGAGTGATGAAAAATATGATTTTCTGAATGAAACTTAACTACCAGTTGTTGTTCATTCTAATTGACTGACACACTGCAATGATGTCATAACATTCAAAGTCTGCAATGATGTCATAACATTCATACTTTACAATGATGTCATAACATTCATACTTTACAATGATGTCATAACATTCATACTTTACAATGATGTCACAACATTCATACTTTACAATGATGTCATAACATTCATACTCTACAATGATGTCATAACATTCATACTCTACAATGATGTCACAACATTCGAATTCTACAATGATGAAAGACCAGTAGAGAGACCAGCAGAGGCCAGTTTTAAGACTGGGACTAGGAGAGGAAGACTGGGGTCTACAGCCATGTCTTCCTCACTCCCACCACCAGAGGAGTCTTCTTTTCTCCTCTTCAACTCCTCCATCCTCCTGTCTCCCCTCATCACCTCCCTTTTCACTCTCTTCCCCTCTCCTCCCCTCCTCTCTCCTTTCCTCTTCTCTCTGTGTCAAGCTGAGCCCTAACCCTGTTATGAGTGTGTACCCCCCACCCTCTCTGGGGGGTCAGGCTCACTGAGGCCCCTGGGGGACCTCCTGCCTGGAGCCCTTATCGGCCCCTGCTACGTTGGGGTCTGCTGGGTTTGTCATGATGCATACAGTAAGTAGAACTGAGATCGTCCCAGAGAAGACGACCAACAGAGGAACATCGCTACAAGACGCTAGCAGGGAGTACATCTCCCAGGGTACAAGAATAAGAGAGTATCGCTATTATGACGAGCTTTCAGCAAAACGCTGGACACTAGGTCAGGTGTGGGTAAGGATGTTCTATTAAGGACATTTATCATGTGGCTCAGGAACTCGGACAAAGAGATTACAGTTTACAAAGACGTAATTTGATTGGACGTGCTTTGAAATGTCAGCAACAACCAGATCAAAGTTTGAACTTAAGTGCAGCGTCAAGGTGGAGAATCCAAGCTATCCGCCAGGGTAGCATCAATGCTAGGCTCAGCTTCAATGCTCAACTCCATAGGAAAACATTGGTAACGATGGCAACGCCACGGCTAGATGCTCAGTGTGTTCACTGCTTCCCACTGCTTCCCACTGCTTCCCACTGCTTCCCACTGCTTCCCACTGCTTCCCACTGCTTCCCACTGCGGAGGAAAGGGGAGGATATGGCGGACTCATTAAAAAAATCGATATATTAATGAAGTGATAAATATCCTCTCTTTACGGCAAACATCAAACTTTCCAAATTTAGGAACATCAAAAATGGTCATAAGCCTTAGATCAATGAATCCCTAATCAATCAGGCCTAAATATGGAGCTCCTTGTCTAGTTCCATTTCTTTATAGCACATACTGTGTTGGGCTGGACATCGTTAGGATATTAGATCAATTAGATCAATGAATGGGGTTGGTATGATGAGTCACTTGGTGTGATTTAGTTGTGATGTCACAGATTGGGGTTGGTATGATGAGTCACTTGGTGTGATTTAGTTGTGATGTCACAGATTGGGGTTGGTATGATGAGTCACTTGGTGTGATTTAGTTGTGATGTCACAGATTGGGGTTGGTATGATGAGTCACTTGGTGTGATTTAGTTGTGATGTCACAGATTAGAGTTAGTAAGGGTCAATGATGGATCGGGGTACACAGTATTCTGATGACTTCAGCAGTATCATATTTTACTGAGATTAATGTCACATATTAGGAATCGAGTTGTTCCCAAAAGATTTGAGCTGAAATATTAACTTGAGCTGAAGTTTTAACTTTGGCTGAATTAAAAGCACAGCTTTTGATCCGTGTTCCCTGTGAGTTGATTCCAGACGTCAGAACAGTAGATTGTGTGCATGCCTTGTCGTAGCATGGCCTAGCCTACCGTAGCATAGCATGCCAGCTTGCCAGGAGCAGCAGATACTTCTGGCTGCTTGTTAGCGCGTTTGCTTCTTGGCGCGACTTTAGCGCCTTGATTGATGGAATGCTAATGCTGTCCTTGGTCGGCAGCAGATGTTGGATCACAGATGCTAGTTAGCAGACTAGCGTAGCGCGCTGCAGAGGTGTTCCACTGCCCCGCATACATTTCTCCTCCTAGTTTTATGACACTCAGAATCGGCTAGCAATGTGGTGTGGTATAAGCCATAATCCACCTTTAACATGGATGACTTTCTGAAGCTTTGAGGTTATGAAAACTGGAGATTGTGTATGTTGCTCGTGGAAGATAACATCCTACAAATTGTGTTTTCTGTCTGTTGCAAAGTTATCCTAAACCATGAGACCAATAGTGGAAGAAAAATAAGGAAGATTTGAACCGGAATTTCAAATTTTAATTTAATATGTTTATGATACTCCGTCTCTGTCACTTTCACTTTTAATTCACTTTCAATTCTCTTTTAAACATTTTGGCAGATATTCTAATACACAGAGAAACCTAACTGTATTATCTTCTTTTTATCTGCCTAAAGGTTGTGTTGGCAAGTTTAGCAAATAAAAAAAATCAAGCTGTTTGAATGACTATGATGGTACCCCTAACCCTTTTAGTAGTAATATGATGGTACCCCTAACCCTTTTAGTAGTAATATGATGGTACCCCTAACCCTTTTAGTATTAATATGATGGTACCCCTAACTCTTTTAGTATTAATATGATGGTACCCCTAACCCTTTTAGTAGTAATATGATGGTACCCCTAACCCTTTTAGTAGTAATATGATGGTACCCCTAACCCTTTTAGTAGTAATATGATGGTACCCCTAACTCTTTTAGTATTAATATGATGGTACCCCTAACTCTTTTAGTATTAATATGATGGTGCCAATAACCCTAACCCTTCTTGTATTAATATGATGGTACCCCTAACTCTTTTAGTATTAATATGATGGTACCCCCAACTCTTTTAGTATTAATATGATGGTACCCCTAACTCTTTTAGTAGTAATATGATGGTACCCCTAACCCTTTTAGTATTAATATGATGGTACCCCTAACCCTTCTTGTATTAATATGATGGTACCCCTAACCCTAACCCTCCTTGTATTAATATGATGGTACCCCTAACTCTTTTAGTATTAATATGATGGTACCCCCAACTCTTTTAGTATTAATATGATGGTACCCCTAACTCTTTTAGTATTAATATGATGGTGCCAATAACCCTAACCCTTCTTGTATTAATATGATGGTACCCCTAACTCTTTTAGTATTAATATGATGGTACCCCTAACCCTTTTAGTAGTAATATGATGGTACCCCTAACTCTTTTAGTATTAATATGATGGTACCCCTAACCCTTTTAGTATTAATATGATGGTACCCCTAACCCTAACCCTCCTTGTATTAATATGATGGTACCCCTAACTCTTTTAGTATTAATATGATGGTACCCCCAACTCTTTTAGTATTAATATGATGGTACCCCTAACCCTTTTAGTAGTAATATGATGGTACCCCTAACTCTTTTAGTATTAATATGATGGTACCCCTAACCCTTTTAGTATTAATATGATGGTACCCCTAACTCTTTTAGTATTAATATGATGGTACCCCTAACTCTTTTAGTATTAATATGATGGTACCCCTAACCCTAACCCTTCTTGTATTAATATGATGGTACCCCTAACCCTTTTAGTATTAATATGATGGTACCCCTAACCCTTTTAGTATTAATATGATGGTACCCCTAACCCTTCTTGTATTAATATGATGGTACCCCTAACCCTTTTAGTAGTAATATGATGGTACCCCTAACCCTTTTAGTATTAATATGATGGTACCCCTAACCCTTCTTGTATTAATATGATGGTACCCCTAACCCTTTTAGTAGTAATATGATGGTACCCCTAACTCTTTTAGTATTAATATGATGGTACCCCTAACCCTAACCCTTCTTGTGTTAATATGATGGTACCCCTAACCCTTTTAGTAGTAATATGATGGTACCCCTAACCCTTTTAGTATTAATATGATGGTACCCCTAACCCTTCTTGTATTAATATGATGGTACCCCTAACCCTTTTAGTAGTAATATGATGGTACCCCTAACTCTTTTAGTATTAATATGATGGTACCCCTAACCCTTTTAGTATTAATATGATGGTACCCCTAACCCTTTTAGTATTAATATGATGGTACCCCTAACTCTTTTAGTAGTAATATGATGGTACCCGTAACTCTTTTAGTATTAATATGATGGTACCCCTAACTCTTTTAGTATTAATATGATGGTACCCCTAACCCTTCTTGTATTAATATGATGGTACCCCTAACCCTAACCCTTATTGTATTAATATGATGGTACCCCTAACCCTTTTAGTAGTAATATGATGGTACCCCTAACACTTTTAGTATTAATATGATGGTACCCCTAACTCTTTTAGTATTAATATGATGGTACCCCTAACTCTTTTAGTATTAATATGATGGTACCCCTAACCCTTTTAGTAGTAATATGATGGTACCCCTAACTCTTTTAGTATTAATATGATGGTACCCCTAACCCTTTTAGTATTAATATGATGGTACCCCTAACCCTTTTAGTATTAATATGATGGTACCCCTAACCCTTTTAGTATTAATATGATGGTACCCCTAACTCTTTTAGTAGTAATATGATGGTACCCGTAACTCTTTTAGTATTAATATGATGGTACCCCTAACTCTTTTAGTATTAATATGATGGTACCCCTAACCCTAACCCTTCTTGTATTAATATGATGGTACCCCTAACCCTTTTAGTAGTAATATGATGGTACCCCTAACTCTTTTAGTATTAATATGATGGTACCCCTAACCCTTTTAGTATTAATATGATGGTACCCCTAACTCTTTTAGTATTAATATGATGGTACCCCTAACCCTTTTAGTATTAATATGATGGTACCCCTAACCCTTTTAGTATTAATATGATGGTACCCCTAACTCTTTTAGTAGTAATATGATGGTACCCGTAACTCTTTTAGTATTAATATGATGGTACCCCTAACCCTTCTTGTATTAATATGATGGTACCCCTAACCCTTCTTGTATTAATATGATGGTACCCCTAACTCTTTTAGTATTAATATGATGGTACCCCTAACCCTTTTAGTAGTAATATGATGGTACCCCTAACTCTTTTAGTATTAATATGATGGTACCCCTAACTCTTTTAGTATTAATATGATGGTACCCCTAACCCTTTTAGTAGTAATATGATGGTACCCCTAACCCTTTTAGTATTAATATGATGGTACCCCTAACTCTTTTAGTATTAATATGATGGTACCCCTAACTCTTTTAGTATTAATATGATGGTACCCCTAACCCTTTTAGTAGTAATATGATGGTACCCCTAACTCTTTTAGTATTAATATGATGGTACCCCTAACCCTTTTAGTATTAATATGATGGTACCCCTAACCCTTTTAGTATTAATATGATGGTACCCCTAACCCTTTTAGTATTAATATGATGGTACCCCTAACTCTTTTAGTAGTAATATGATGGTACCCGTAACTCTTTTAGTATTAATATGATGGTACCCCTAACTCTTTTAGTATTAATATGATGGTACCCCTAACCCTTCTTGTATTAATATGATGGTGCCCCTAACTCTTTTAGTAGTAATATGATGGTACCCCTAACCCTTTTAGTATTAATATGATGGTACCCCTAACCCTTCTTGTATTAATATGATGGTACCCCTAACTCTTTTAGTATTAATATGATGGTACCCCTAACTCTTTTAGTATTAATATGATGGTACCCCTAACCCTTCTTGTATTAATATGATGGTGCCCCTAACTCTTTTAGTAGTAATATGATGGTACCCCTAACCCTTTTAGTATTAATATGATGGTACCCCTAACCCTTCTTGTATTAATATGATGGTACCCCTAACTCTTTTAGTAGTAATATGATGGTACCCCTAACTCTTTTAGTATTAATATGATGGTACCCCTAACCCTAACCCTTCTTGTATTAATATGATGGTGCCCCTAACTCTTTTAGTATTAATATGATGGTACCCCCAACTCTTTTAGTATTAATATGATGGTACCCCTAACCCTTTTAGTATTAATATGATGGTACCCCTAACCCTTTCAGTATTAATATGATGGTACCCCTAACCCTTCTTGTATTAATATGATGGTACCCCTAACTCTTTTAGTAGTAATATGATGGTACCCGTAACTCTTTTAGTATTAATATGATGGTACCCCTAACCCTTCTTGTATTAATATGATGGTACCCCTAACCCTTCTTGTATTAATATGATTGTGCCCCTAACCCTAACCCTTCTTGTATTAATATGATGGTACCCCTAACTCTCTTAGTATTAATATGATGGTACCCCTAACTCTTTTAGTATTAATATGATGGTACCCCTAACTCTTTTAGTATTAATATGATGGTACCCCTAACTCTTTTAGTAGTAATATGATGGTACCCCTAACCCTTCTTGTATTAATATGATGGTACCCCTAACTCTTTTAGTATTAATATGATGGTACCCCTAACCCTTTTAGTATTAATATGATGGTACCCCTAACTCTTTTAGTATTAATATGATGGTACCCCTAACCCTTTTAGTATTAATAAGATGGTACCCCTAACCCTTTTAGTATTAATATGATGGTACCCCTAACTCTTTTAGTATTAATATGATGGTACCCCTAACTGTTTTAGTAGTAATATGATGGTACCCCTAACTCTTTTAGTAGTAATATGATGGTACCCCTAACCCTTCTTGTATTAATATGATGGTACCCCTAACCCTTTCAGTATTAATATGATGGTACCCCTAACCCTTTTAGTAGTAATATGATGGTACCCCTAACCCTTCTTGTATTAATATGATGGTACCCCTAACCCTTTTAGTATTAATATGATGGTACCCCTAACTCTTTTAGTATTAATATGATGGTACCCCTAACTCTTTTAGTATTAATATGATGGTACCCCTAACTCTTTTAGTATTAATATGATGGTACCCCTAACTCTTTTAGTATTAATATGGATAGATTCTGAGCACGGGGGTCCTTTCTTTTTCCCTGGGAGGGGGGGGGGGGGGGGGGGGGGGGGTGGGGGGTGGAGGAGAACACAAGGAGAAAATAGAAGGAGGAGTGTGATGGTGAAGGACAACAGAGGGTGAAGAGAAAGGGGAGAGGAGAAAGATGGAGGAGAGGAGGAATGTGGTGGTGGAGGAGAAGAGGAGGAGAAGGAGGTGGTTGAGGAGAAGAGAATGAGTGTGAAAGAGGAGAACAGAAAGAGGAAGAGTGTGGTGTTGGAGGAGGAGGAGGGGGAGAGGAGGAGTATGGTGGTGGAGGATTAAGAGAAGAGGAGGAGAAGGAGTGTGGTGATGGTGATGGAGGATTAAGAGAAGAGGAGGAGAAGGAGTGTGGTGATGGAGGATTAAGAGAAGAGGAAGAGAAGGAGTGTGGTGATGGAGGATTAAGAGAAGAGGAGGAGAAGGAGTGTGGTGATGGAGGATTAAGAGAAGAGGAGGAGAAGGAGTGTGGTGGTGATGGAGGATTAAGAGAAGAGGAGGAGAAGGAGTGTGGTGATGGAGGATTAAGAGAAGAGGAGGAGAAGGAGTGTGGTGGTGGAGGATTAAGAGAAGAGGAGGAGAAGGAGTGTGGTGGTGGAGGATTAAGAGAAGAGGAGGAGAAGGAGTGTGGTGATGGAGGATTAAGAGAAGAGGAGGAGAAGGAGTGTGGTGATGGAGGATTAAGAGAAGAGGAGGAGAAGGAGTGTGGTGGTGGAGGATTAAGAGAAGAGGAGGAGAAGGAGTGTGGTGATGGAGGATTAAGAGAAGAGGAGGAGAAGGAGGTGGTGGTGGAGGATTAAGAGAAGAGGAGGAGAAGGAGTGTGGTGATGGAGGATTAAGAGAAGAGGAGGAGAAGGAGTGTGGTGATGGAGGATTAAGAGAAGAGGAGGAGAAGGAGTGTGGTGGTGGAGGATTAAGAGAAGAGGAGGAGAAGGAGTGTGGTGGTGGAGGATTAAGAGAAGAGGAGGAGAAGGAGTGTGGTGATGGAGGATTAAGAGAAGAGGAGGAGGAGGAGGTGGTGATGGTGATGGAGGATTAAGAGAAGAGGAGGAGAAGGAGGTGGTGGAGGATTAAGAGAAGAGGAGGAGAAGGAGTATGGTGATGGAGGATTAAGAGAAGAGGAGGAGAAGGAGTATGGTGATGGAGGATTAAGAGAAGAGGAGGAGAAGGAGTATGGTGATGGAGGATTAAGAGAAGAGGAGGAGAAGGAGTGTGGTGATGGAGGATTAAGAGAAGAGGAGGAGTAGGAGTGTGGTGATGGAGGATTAAGAGAAGAGGAGGAGAAGGAGTGTGGTGATGGAGGATTAAGAGAAGAGGAGGAGAAGGAGTGTGGTGATGGAGGATTAAGAGAAGAGGAGGAGAAGGAGTGTGGTGATGGAGGATTAAGAGAAGAGGAGGAGTAGGAGTGTGGTGGTGGAGGATTAAGAGAAGAGGAGGAGAAGGAGTGTGGTGATGGAGGATTAAGAGAAGAGGAGGAGTAGGAGTGTGGTGATGGAGGATTAAGAGAAGAGGAGGAGAAGGAGTGTGGTGATGGAGGATTAAGAGAAGAGGAGGAGAAGGAGTGTGGTGATGGAGGATTAAGAGAAGAGGAGGAGAAGGAGTGTGGTGGTGGAGGATTAAGAGAAGAGGAGGAGAAGGAGTGTGGTGATGGAGGATTAAGAGAAGAGGAGGAGAAGGAGTGTGGTGATGGAGGATTAAGAGAAGAGGAGGAGAAGGAGTGTAGTGATGGAGGATTAAGAGAAGAGGAGGAGAAGGAGTGTGGTGGTGGAGGTGATGGAGGAGAGAAGGAAGATGAGAGGATGAAGAGGAGTGTGAAGGTGGAGGAGCAGATAGGGAGGAGAGGTGGGGTAGAAGAAAAGAGGAGTGTGGTAGTCGAAGAGAAGGAGGAGGAGGAGGTGGATCTCCTCTCGTTGCCCTCCTCTCAACAGATCTTTAGATCCACCAACAAAGGCATCGTTTCTATCAGCCTCTTTCTTGTGTGCAGAGAGAGCCGTGCTTTGATGCCGCACTCTTTGAGGGTGATATTTATATATTATTTATATATTATTTATATATTTTCCACAGGATCACTTACTTATCATTCTGAATTAGCACCCTGTTCACTTCTTCCACCGGGTTTCCAGCGTGTTTAGATGTGCGTGATGTGAGGAAAATCCTCGCTAAGTGTTAACCTTCAGCTGTTGAATAATAACTTTATTTGCTCAGGAAACGAGCGTAAATACTGTTACTCTAACACTTGAGTCACTCCACACTGTCACACTGCTTGTCAACTAAATAATTTATCAATAAATAATCAATAAATAAAACTAAAACATAATCAGAATATAACAATAACATATCAAGATATCAGAATATCACAGAAATCAGAAAATAATCGGATGGATATTATATCAATAGACTCTGACCAGAGGTCTATTGACATGACTTATTAAAATAAGAATTACATAAAAATGTACAGATCTTTATAATGTCTTTATGATTTCTTGCTCTCACTCACTGTCTCATTCACTCTCTCACATTCACCCTCTTACATTCACTCTGTCACTACCTCACTCAATCCCACTCTGTCTCACTCATTTACTCCCTCACTACCTACACTTTCACTCTCACTCATTCACTCTCTCACTACCTCACTTTTCACTCATTCACTCTCCCACTACCTCACTTGTCACTCATTCCCTCATTCACCCTCTCTCATTCCCTAACTCACTCTCTCACTCACTGCCTCACGCTTTCACTCCCAGCCATGCAAGGCGACTCTAGCTCTGGAGAGCTAGCTGTGTTGTTCAAGGACACATCAACACTTTAAACCAGCAGAGTTTAAACCAGAAACTCCCCAGATAGGAAATGACCATCTCTCTCTCTCTCTCTCTCTCTCTCTCTCTCTCTCTCTCTCTCTCTCTCTCTCTCTCTCTCTCTCTCTCTCTCTCTCTCTCTCTCTCTCTCTCTCTCTCTCTCTCTCTCTCTCTCTCTCTCTCTCTCTCTCTCTCTCTCTCTCTCTCTCTCTCTCTCTCTCTCTCTCTCTCTCAAACACAACACATCTGTAGCAATGTCCACTACTACACGCCACCTAGGTGGCTTTTCTCAGGCTCCTCCAAACCAATGGACACAGGGTGGTGATGTTGAAAATCTGGTTTATTGTGAAGGTTGCATATAATGAGGCATGCAGCTGGTGCTCCATGCTACCATGCCGGAGAGCTCTCCCTGAGTGTGTGTGGTGGTGGCTGGTTTAACCTGTGCACACTGATTGCTCAATGTGCAACAGCCCCACCCAGCCCCAGAGTCCAATCAGTCTGACTCGGGCCAGGTGAGGCTGCTTAAACCAGCCGCCATCCACACACACTCCCACAACATCTAAATACCGTTTCTGTAAACTAGATGTAAACTGTGTCATCAGCAGTAAACACAACACATCTAAACACTGCTGTAAACTAGATGTAAACTGTGTCATCAGCAGTAAACACAACACATCTAAACACTGCTGTAAACTAGATGTAAACTGTGTCACACACTCTCACACACACACACAATAACACACACACACAAACACTCAAATACACACACACTCTCACACACAACAACACACACACACAGACAATAACACACACACACACTCTCACACACACACACACAATAACACACACACACAATAATACACACACACCCACAACAACACACACACACACGCACAATAACACACACATACACACACACAGGCATGAGCTCAATCCAGCCTGGCATCCTGGGGTTACCTCATGTATTAAGGATCAAATACACACATGATAAGATAGCAATTAGTCTGTGTTGTTTGTTATTGTTATATTTACATACTTTATATAGTGTGTGTTTGTGTGTGTTAGATGATTGGATGTGTGTGTTAATATTGTGTTTTTTTTGTGTTTGAATAATACTCCACCAAAAATGGTGGACGAATATGCATAGCAAAATACACAAAACACTGAGCACACAAGAAGCACAAACACACAGAACATGATTGTTGTATCCCCTCCCCAAGAACAAGCCTCTGTCCTGGCAGTACTGCAGCCAGCGCTCTGCTGCCCGTCCAGAACACCCAGAACACCCAGAACACCCAGAACACCCAGAGCACCCAGAACATCCACCCAGAACACCCAGAACACCCAGAACACCCACCCAGAACACCCAGAACATCCACCCAGAACACCCAGAACATCCACCCAGAACACCCAGAACATCCACCCAGAACACCCAGAACATCCACCCAGAGCATCCAGAACACCCAGAACACCCAGAGCATCCAGAACACCCAGAACATCCAGAACATCCAGAGCATCCAGAACATCCAGAACACCCAGAGCATCCAGAACACCCAGAACACCCAGAACACCCAGAACACCCAGAACATCCAGAACACCCAGAACACCCAGAACATCCAGAGCATCCAGAACATCCAGAACACCCAGAACACCCAGAACACCCAGAACACCCAGAACACCCAGAGCATCCAGAACACTCAGAACACCTAGAACATCCAGAACATCCACCCAGAACACCCAGAACATCCACCCAGAACACCCAGAACATCCAGAGCATCCAGAACATCCAGAACACCCAGAGCATCCAGAACACTCAGAACACCCAGAGCATCCAGAACACTCAGAACACCTAGAACATCCAGATCATCCACCCAGAACATCCAGAACACCCAGAACACCCAGAGCATCCAGAACGCTCAGAACATCACAGTTCATTACAGTTCATTTGTAGTGTGGCTGCTGTGTGTTTGCCCCACACACCGTGGACCCTCTCTCTTCTCTCAACAGAGAAAGGGACCTTTGGACTGCACAGGTTTGGATTGAATGATTTATTTAAACGTACGCATTGTACTTTCTTTTTCTACTCCTCACGCAAATAAAGCGTGGTGGCATGCTGCTGTTTGCCCCGGCTGATTAAATGTCATGGTATTAAGCAGCCATTACAGCTTATTCAAATTGGGCTGAGAGGGGAGAGGGGGAGAGGGGGAGAGAGAGAGAGAGAGACAGAGAGAGAGAGAGAGAGACAGAGAGAGACAGAGAGAGAGAGAGAGAGAGAGAGAGAGAGAGAGAGAGAGAGAGAGAGAGAGAGAGAGAGAGAGAGAGGAGTCTGGGTTAGGTTTAGCGTGGGTTTTCTCCAGACAGGTTGCAATGGTTCTCAATGGTTCTGAGACTGCGGGTCTATTACGTTTCTGGATGGAGAACAAACCAATGGAGAAACAGATAAGATATGTAACTAGGACAGGGTTTACTTTCCCCGGTTTCCACTACTTCATAGCATTTTATTTTTGTTTGTCTGCAAAATCACAAGGCTCCCAAATACATATCTTCAAATGCTGTGGAAAACGAATCATGGTTTTTATGAATGTAGAGGGGTTGTCAACACAATGCCACCTCTGTTTGCCGACAGATCTATTTGAAGTATATAATTTTCATATTAATTTTGTTCTTGCATGAATAGATGTATTTCGTTTTTACATAAATTCATTGTCGCAGCGTGTCCTGAATTCATTTAAAGGCTTCCCAAACGTGTCTCAGTAGCTCTGATGCAGAACCAGGATTTCTGTTAAAACAAGCGGACATAGTACAAGGCACTAATTTGTTGCATTACTTGTTATCATGAGATATGGGACAGTGATATGCCGTGGTTGTGTTGTTGTGTTTCAGGGAGAGTCGCTAAAGATCTCCTTATATGAAGACCTGCAGACACTAAACATCAGGAGGAAAGGTGTACCAACGTTGACAACAGCAACACAGACCATCTCCTTCAAAACACATCAACATCCTCATCTTCTGGAAAGCAACATCCAGCAGAAAGTCTTCTGGTAAACACTGGCATTCACGACATATTAAAATTCATAAAGAAGTTCATAAAGAAACACCTTGAATATGATAAGGGGAAGCAAGATGTAGAACCTAATGGTTTACATCAAAGTCTGTAACATTGATCAACGAGAGAGAGAGAGAGAGAGAGAGAGAGAGAGAGAGAGAGAGAGAGAGAGAGAGAGAGAGAGAGAGAGAGAGAGAGAGAGAGAGAGAGAGAGAGAGAGAGAGAGAGAGAGAGAGGGGGGAGAGAGAGAGGAGAGAGAGAGAGAGAGAGAGAGAGAGACAGAGAGAGAGAGAGTGGAGAAAGAATAGAGAGAGAGAGAGACAGAGAGGGGGAGGAGAGAGAATAGAGAGGGAGAGGAGAGAGAGAGTGGACAGACAGAGAGCGAAAGAGAGAGAGAGAGAGAGAGAGAGAGAGAGAGGGGGAGAGAGAGAGGAGAGAGAGAGAGAGAGAGAGAGAGAGAGAGAGAGAGAGAGAGAGAGAGAGAGAGAGAGAGAGAGACAGAGAGAGAGACAGAGAGACAGAGAGAGAGACAGAGAGAGAGAGAGTGAAGAAAGAATAGAGAGGGAGAGGAGAGAGAGAGGAGAGAGAGATTAGAGAAAGAATAGAGAGTGAGAAGAAAGAGAATAGAGATAGAGTGGAGAAAGAATAGAGAGGGAGAGGAGAGAGAATAGAGAGGGAGAGGAGAGAGAGGGAGAGTCAGAGAGAGGGGGAGAGAAAGAATAAGGCATGAGAGTTCAGTAGGAGGAAATAATACAGAGAGAGTAAGAGAAAGAACGAGAGCGGGAGAAAGACTGCTTAGTAGAGTCGTATTTAAATCAACAACATTCAAATGAATCCCAGAACGGGTTTGATAGCAGGTTGTGGCTGCTGACTGTTTCTGTTGACCTTGAGAAGGTCATGAAGCACCTGCTGCCAGCATCTCTACTCAGAGAGAGAGAGAGAGAGAGAGAGAGAGAGAGAGAGAGAGAGAGAGAGAGAGAGAGAGAGAGAGAGAGAGAGAGAGAGAAACATGAATGTGAAGCAGTACTGACCCTAACCCTTCCACAACATGAATGTGAAGCAGTACTGACCATTCCACAACATGAATGTGAAGCAGTACTGACCCTAACCCTTCCACAACATGAATGTGAAGCAGTACTGACCCTTCCACAACATGAATGTGAAGCAGTACTGACCCTAACCCTTCCACAACATGAATGTGAAGCAGTACTGACCATTCCACAACATGCGTATTTAGCATGTCGTGGATATTAGACAACATGCTACTTCCTGTATTAGAAAGTAGCTGAGCATGTTGGTTCCAAAGGAAGGATTTTAGGAGGAAAACTATTGACGTGTTTTTCCCACAACAGGAGTAAGTCATCTATCAGGACATGGGGACGGTACAGAACCAGTGACCCGAGACAACCACGTCCCACCGTTGTCTCGGTCCGGGGACAAAGTAGACCACAGCCGGTGCTCATCTCGTCCACTTAACATGCGCGGCGTTCTGCTGCGCACGCTAATTAAACAATTATGCAAATGATGGAAACATATGACAGGTCATTCTCTAATAAAATGATCCAGCAGCAGGCGGGCAACGCTACCTTCCATTAAAACCAGATCAGTCACATGACCTTCTGAGAGGTTACCACGCCTGAAAAGATAAGAAACAAACTACTAATACTATTTACTATCTAGCAGACCATTTGTTCAAACCGACTTACAGTGAATTTGCTTTTCAGTTACACGACATCAAGGAGCAGGTAGGGGTTAGACAGTACAGAGACAGGTCATTAAGGAGCAGGTAGGGGTTAGACAGTACAGATACAAGATCATTAAGGAGCAGGTAGGGGTTAGACAGTACAGAGACAGGTCATTAAGGAGCAGGTAGGGGTTAGATAGTACAGAGACAGGTCATGAAGGAGCAGGTAGGGGTTAGACAGTACAGAGACAGGTCATTAAGGAGCAGGTAGGGGTTAGACAGTACAGAGACAGGTCATTAAGGAGCAGGTAGGGGTTAGACAGTACAGAGACAGGTCATTAAGGAGCAGGTAGGGGTTAGACAGTACAGAGACAGGTCATTAAGGAGCAGGTAGGGGTTAGACAGTACAGAGACAGGTCATTAAGGAGCAGGTAGGGGTTAGACTGTACAGAGACTGGTCATTAAGGAGCAGGTAGGGGTTAGACAGTACAGAGACAGGTCATTAAGGAGCAGGTGGGGGTTAGACAGTACAGAGACAGGTCATTAAGGAGCAGGTAGGGGTTAGACAGTACAGAGACAGGTCATTAAGGAGCAGGTAGGGGTTAGACAGTACAGAGACAGGTCATTAAGGAGCAGGTAGGGGTGAGGTCGTCTTGCTCAAGGATGACTACAGGTAGACTGAGGAGGTGGTGATGGAGGTGGAGATGCTGGTAGTAGAGCTGGTGTGGAGCTGATGAGATACGGTTGATGGAGGTGGAGATGCTGGTAGTAGAGCTGGAGGTGGAGGTGATGAGATAGGGTTGATGGAGGTGGAGATGGAGGTGGAGATGGTAACAGAAAGACTGATGTTTGCTGCCATTTCTGTGAATGCTGAACCACGATCTAATCTCCCCTCTGGAGTCTGCTGCTCTCTCAGTATGCAGAGAGAGAGGTAAAATACACCAGATGTTCCCTATGAGACCCTCTAGTCTGAACCCCAGCTCTCTGAACCCCCACCATCACCTCCTCTCCTCCTCCACCACCCCACCACATCTCATCCATTCCACCCTCGCCAGGCTGTCGCCACTACCTCCCCTCTTACCTACCCTTCACCACCTATATACCACCTCCAGCCCCCCTCCACCACTACCTCCCCTCTTACCTACCCCTTCACCACCTATATACCACCTCCAGCCCCCCTCCACCACTACCTCCCCTCTTACCTACCCCTTCACCACCTATATACCACCTCCAGCCCCCTCCACCATTACCTCCCCTCTTACCTACCCCTTCACCACCTATATACTACCGACCCTCCTCCACCACCACCTCACTTCCACCCTTCCATCTCCTCTCTCTCCACCCTCGCTCCACCTCCTCTCGCTCCAGCTCATTGTCAGTCTAGTCACATAAGGAACAATCCTCTGGCAATAATTGCCATAAACAAAAAATAAATATAAAGCAGCCTGTTTATCTGCTGGAGAACAGCGAGGGAGGAAAAACCAGGCCTTGATATTCAAACAATAGAATGAAATCAATTTGAACCAAGCACCTATCTTTCCCTTCTCTCCCCCTTCTCCCCCCCTTCTCCCCCCTTCTCCCCATCCCCCCATGTCTGGCTTTCTGATACGTTGGGTGGAAAATAAGAGAATGGTGGTTTGTGTTTTTTGCGTGCCTGGGCTGGAAATGACCACTGTTTGATAATGGGAGATTGGTCCTGGTGTTTTCAGTACCTGTGTAATCTGTCCTCTAGTGAGAGAGAGAAACATCTAGAACTACTGTCTCCAAGTGTCTGTTGGCTCCATCAGAGTGTGTGTGGTCGGTTCGATGAGCTGGGATCACGCTTTTATCGTTCTAACGCTGTCACCTGACGGGTGAACTATGGACAGCTGAAGAACCCCACACGCCGTGAAGCAGAAGTATCGCAAGTTAGCTTTCTTTTTGTGTGGGGTGGGGGGTAGGGGGTCTGGTGTGGGGGGTGGGGCCTTAATGGTGTCGTGTTCCTCCAAATGAGCCGCCGGTAGCGATCCAGAGAGCGGCCCTCCACACGAGAGGTGAAATTACATTTTTGTGACATTTATTTTGGCTCTCCAGAGCTGGTCTGGCGCCTGGGGCCGTGTTGGATTCCCTCCCATCCATTAGCACGGCAGACGGGGTAAGACTAGCTAACTGTCAGCGCTGGCGTTTAGGAGGACAATCCTCAACGGGAAGCTTCAGAGGGCATGTGACCACCCCGGGGAGTACGCAGAAATCACTTAGCAGGGAAACGCTTTCCTGCTGAGAGGAGGTGGAGGAGGAGGAGGTGGAGGAGGAGGTGGAGGAGGAGGAGGAGGAGGATGAGGAGGAGGAGGAGGAGGAGGAGGAGGAGGTGAGGAGGAGGAGGTGGAGGTGGAGGTGGAGGAGGAGGAGGAGGAGGAGGAGGAGGAGGAGGAGGAGGAGGTGGAGGAGGAGGAGGAGGAGGTGGAGGTGGAGGAGGAGGAGGAGGAGGAGGAGGAGGTGGAGGAGGAGGTGGGGGAGGAGGAGGAGGAGGTGAACACACAGAGGGGCATGGTTTAACAGGATGCTAGTAGAACTAGTAGTCCTACTATACTACGACTACAATGCCACCGTGGTGGTTTAACAGGACGCTAGTAGTGTTACTAGTCCGAGTCTACTACACTACCACCATAGTGGTTTAAAGGTAGTATATGTAACATTGACACCAAGTGTTTAAAATGGGTACTGCAGCCCAAATGTGGCATCCATCTTGAAATCCTTCTGGGCTCTAAGCTGTCTCCATTTTCCAGATGCAGCTCCAAGATGTACCCGTGTTTTAGCACGGCTCTGGTTATGGCTTTTCAAAAGAGGGCGAGGCTTTTCTGTTTGGCCAGAATCCAGTACTAGCTCTGTTGATCCAGTGTTTGCTTGCTTCCATGGCTGCGGCAAGTTGTGTTTGTGCGCCAGTTTGTTTCCTATCTGGCACCCCGGGGTGAGAATAGTCAACCACAACACGCAGGCCAAAACAACAAGAACCCACCAGGAGTGGAAACTTCAAAGGACAACGTACCATGTTACAACGTACCATGGTACGTTGTAACATGGTACGTTGTAACATGGTACGTTGTAACATGGTACGTACCTGTTGTCAGAGGAGCCATTATTTAATCTCTGATGACATATCATGGTCATTTTAGGATTCAGCACAGTCAACTTGTTATTTATTGTTCAACAGGATGCTAGTACTGCTACTACTATTACTGCAGTGATTAACCAAGACACTGGTACTACTACTACTATAAATACTACTACCCCACCATAGAGGTATATCAACACACTGGTACTACTACTACTACACCATCACATGACCATGCGAAGTATCATAATGTATACTTTACAGTACAGTATGTAAGTATGTACTTATAGCACAGTTTTCTCGTATAAAGTGTGTACAGTTTATGAGAAACTCCTTCAAACTCCCTCAATCTGACTTGTTTTCCTGAAGTCAGGAAAGGATGCAAATTAATAATCCTGGTAAGTAAGTAATCCTGGTGGTACTGAGGATGATGACCAGGGCAGGACTCAGCAGTAATTTCCGCTCTAGTGAGGGTTAAGTAATCCTGGTGGTACTGAGGATGATGACCAGGGCAGGACTCAGCAGTAATATCCGCTCTAGTGAGGGTTAAGTAATCCTGGTGGTACTGAGGATGATGACCAGGGCAGGACTCAGCAGTAATTTCCGCTCTAGTGAGGGTTAAGTAATAACTAACCCAGCCACACCATCACCACCTCCTGCTAGGTATATACTATCCTACTGTAGAATACTATATCATATTGAAGCAGTATACTATAATATACTATCCTACTGTAGAATGCTATATCATATTGAAGCAGTATACTATACTAGAATATCCTACTGTAGAATACTATATCATATTGTAGCAGTATACTATAATATACTATCCTACTGTAGAATGCTATATCATATTGTAGCAGTATACTATAATATACTATCCTACTGTAGAATGCTATATCATATTGAAGCAGTATACTATAATATACTATCCTACTGTAGAATGCTATATCATATTGAAGCAGTATACTATAATATACTATCCTACTGTAGAATGCTACATCATATTGAAGCAGTATACTATAATATATTATCCTACTGTAGAATGCTACATCATATTGAAGCAGTATACTATAATATATTATCCTACTGTAGAATGCTACATCATATTGAAGCAGTATACTATAATATATTATCCTACTGTAGAATGCTACATCATATTGAAGCAGTATACTATAATATACTATCCTACTGTAGAATGCTACATCATATTGAAGCAGTATACTATAATATACTATCCTACTGTAGAATGCTACATCATATTGAAGCAGTATACTATAATATACTATCCTACTGTAGAATGCTACATCATATTGAAGCAGTATACTATAATATACTATCCTACTGTAGAATGCTACATCATATTGAAGCAGTATACTATAATATACTATCCTACTGTAGAATGCTACATCATATTGAAGCAGTATACTATAATATACTATCCTACTGTAGAATGCTACATCATATTGAAGCAGTATACTATAATATACTATCCTACTGTAGAATGCTACATCATATTGAAGCAGTATACTATAATATATTATCCTACTGTAGAATGCTACATCATATTGAAGCAGTATACTATAATATACTATCCTACTGTAGAATGCTACATCATATTGAAGCAGTATACTATAATATACTATCCTACTGTAGAATGCTATATCATATTGAAGCAGTATACTATAATATACTATCCTACTGTAGAATGCTATATCATATTGAAGCAGTATACTATAATATACTATCCTACTGTAGAATGCTACATCATATTGAAGCAGTATACTATAATATACTATCCTACTGTAGAATGCTACATCATATTGAAGCAGTATACTATAATATACTATCCTACTGTAGAATGCTATATCATATTGAAGCAGTATACTATAATATACTATCCTACTGTAGAATGCTATATCATATTGAAGCAGTATACTATAATATAATATCCTACTGTAGAATACTATATCATATTGAAGCAGTATACTATAATATACTATCCTACTGTAGAATACTATATCATATTGAAGCAGGCCATCAAACTATTCAGTTTAAGGTCATCTCGTGGACGACAAACATAAAACAAAGAAAGATACCAACAGTAGACAAAAGGAGCAAACAAACACCCTGATTCCAGAGATTAAAGACACATCTGGAAACGCTTCAGCGTGAACATGGTGGTGCTAGGTATATACTTTGTATACCACGAGGTATTATTATGCCACGGCGGCAGGAAGAATGAGCAGAGACAGGGAGCAGGAGCAGGGAGCGAGGAGCAGGGAGCAGGGAGCAGAGACAGGGAGCGAGGAGCAGGGAGCGAGGAGCAGGGAGCAGGGAGCAGAGACAGGGAGCGAGGAGCAGGGAGCAGAGACAGGGAGCAGGAGCAGGGAGCGAGGAGCGAGGAGCAGGGAGCGAGGAGCATGGAGCAGAGCAGGGAATGAGGAGCAGGGAGCAGGGAGTGAGGAGCAGGGAGCAGAGACAGGGAGCGAGGAGCAGGGAGCGAGGAGCAGGGAGCAGCAGCAGGGAGCAGGGAGCGAGGAGCAGAGCAGGGAGCAGACAGTGAGCGAGGAGCAGGGAGCTGAATGGAGGTAATGTCATCAACAATGATATTAATAGCATAAAGGTGTTTGTAGGACATTTGTTTGTAAATTCAGGTTTGGCCTCACTGTGCAATAAAAGCATGTTTGCAATCTCGTTTTAATTAGCTTAAGAAACAAGAAACAATAACCTTACTGTAATTAATCCATTCAACCCATCAATTATACAATACCATATAATAATGACACAAATATGAACCTTAGTTAGGACTGAATCAAGTAGTTATAGTTATAAATGTGTTAGAATACTGAAAAATCTTCTGAAAGTCAGCATAAAAGCCACTGATAGAGATGAAGTCAAGGACTTCAGTATATACTATAGTAATTGTATAGTATTCTGGTGGCCCTTTCTCCTGGAAACCACAGAGATTTACATTATTTGTGGAACCCCAATCAGTAATCAGCAGAAATCCCCCTAAGGCTCGCAGGCCTTCACCATGAAGAGAAGCTGATCGGAGCGCAGAGCTTCAAATCAACAGCTTGCAGCGCGCCGATGGGGTTAGACCTGGGAGGCATTGGAGTTAAACCTGAGTCATGGTCCTATAAGTGTGATAGGCTTAGAGCTAGGAGTTAAACCTGAGTCATGGTCCTATAAGCATGCTAGGGTTAGAGCTAGGAGTTAAACCTGAGTCATGGTCCTATAAGCATGCTAGGGTTAGAGCTAGGAGTTAAACCTGAGTCATGGTCCTATAAGTGTGATAGGCTTAGAGCTAGGAGTTAAACCTGAGTCATGGTCCTATAAGTGTGATAGGCTTAGAGCTAGGAGTTAAACCTGAGTCATGGTCCTATAAGTGTGATAGGCTTAGAGCTAGGAGTTAAACCTGAGTCATGGTCCTATAAGTGTGATAGGGTTAGAGCTAGGAGTTTAACCTGAGTAATGGTCCTATAAGCATGCTAGGGTTAGAGCTAGGAGTTAAACCTGAGTCATGGTCCTATAAGTGTGATAGGCTTAGAGCTAGGAGTTTAACCTGAGTCATGGTGCTTTATCAAACCAGCAGTTAGAGGACTGATTCCAGCAGGAAAGCTTTAGCAATTAGCAAGTCCAGCAGCTTTCAATGTATGTAATTATGGGTGAGATTAGGAAAGGAAGGTCAATAAATGACGTTAACGTACTTAAGAACAGAAAGAGTGGATTATCGACCTCACTTCCTCCCTGAGGAGATGTTTGTGGTGGCCGTGGAGGAAGGAGGAGAGCAAAACATCACAAACTAACCTCTGCTCTGAGGCATTGGACAGAGGTCTTGTGCAAATATGTGTGTGCACACGCATGTGGGGGTGTGTGTATGTGAGTGTGTATGTTTGTGTATGTGTGTCTTTCTGCATGTGTGTGTACGTGTGTGTGGTGTATGTGCGTGTATATGTCTTTCTGCATGTGTGTGTGTGTGTGTGTGTGTGTGTGTGTGTGTGTGTATGTAGTTCTGTTCAGTATGGTCCAGTGTGTGTTTGTGTGCATATTTATGCATGCGTGTGTCAAAGTGTGTGTGTGTGTTTCTCCATGTGTGTCCGTGTGTGTCCATATGTGTGTGTGTGTGTGTGTGTGTGTGTGTGTGTGTTTCTCCATGTGTGTCCATGTGTGTGTCCATATGTGTGTGTGTGTGTGTGTTTCTCCATGTGTTTTCATGTGTGTGTCCAGTGCAGAGAGGGCTGGCAAAGTCTAAATTGCAGCTGTTGGCTTTAATGGACTTTCTGGACAGCGAGAGACGTTCCTGCCCAGTGACACACACCTTCAAATCGGCTCAGGAGCGCGTTGGCATCTCCTCCTTCCTCTAGGCTGCAGGAGGAGGAGGGGGGAAGGAAATGGAGGAGAGGAGGAGACGAGGAAGAAGATGAGGGGATGAGGAGGAGGGTGGGGAGGGAAAGGTGAGGAGGAGATGTAGAGGATAGGGATGAAGAGGAGGAGGAGGAGGTGAGAAGGAGGGGGAGGGGGAGGGGTGAGGAGGGAGGGGTGAGGAGGGAGAGGTGAGGTGTGGAGCTGCTGCCAAACCAGCCGAACATGGGCGGGGGTGAGGGGGGGGTGAGGAGGAGGAGGAGGTGAGGAGCGGGAGGGGAGCTGGCAGCAGTTCCACCACCTTATTTTCCGGTGAAGGCGCCTTGATGGAACCAAGCGTCTCCAAGCCTCTCCAAGCCAGCTGTCCACTTCTCCCCTGAGCCGATTGAAGCAAGGCCATCTCTGGTATGCAAATCAGGTCTTAGGAAGCAACTGGCGGCTTAAGCTTTAGAAGTTCACCTGAAGTTGCTGTTCGCAGCTTTGTTTTACAACCCAAGTCCTAACACATAAGATGAGCAGAAGAACTACAGCCATGCAGTCTGCCTCCGCCTTCTCAACTGGTTTTATAGTAGAGTGGTCATGGGAGATAAACATCAGAAGGTCAGCTGTCCACTATGAGACGTGTGAAGTCATATCTGTCCTGCTGTGTTGTTATATGGATGTTTTGGGGAGTTTTATTGTACAGCAGCAATACACGGTTGAACACCGTTGTTTTTTTCACTTTCCAAGTAATTCTTAAACACGACAGAAGGACGATTTCGACGCCATTCAGCAATCATTCAAGCGTTTCCTTCAGGAGCATTCAAGAGGTTTCAGAGGAAGAGTGTTTCCTTATTCGGTCCCATCACAGTGCTGTGGTCTGTCATCTCTCTGCCGTGCAGAGGAGTGGGTTATAAGTGGCGTGTCACAGCTTGTGACAAAATGGTGCCCATCCTTCGATGAGCGATGGGCAGAGGTAAGAACGGTGGAGCATAAACACAGGACGGCCGTCCAGCCGTTGAACGCTCCCCTGGGTGCAGCAGACAGCTCGTGTTCTCAAAGTTCAAACTATTTCTACTTTGTTGGTGCTGATTAGAGTTTTCTTTGACTTTCTAAAACCAAAGGAATCTAGACGAATATTTCAATAATCCAAACATTGAGGAACAACTGCCCCCTGAGTTTCATGAGCTATATAATATACATATATAATATATACTCATAATGTGTGAGCAGCTTAAGCTTGGTGTGCTGCAAGGTGAAGCTCATCCTCCCCCAACAAGGTCTGCAGTGTTTATGGAGCCACTTACCTCCTGCCCGTAGTCATTGAGTTAGATATTCACCTGCTGAGGGCTCCTCATCTCTCCTGCTGTTATCCACTCAAGAAATCTAAGAAGACCTCCAGGAACACTGGAAGTAGTCTTTTTACTATTTAACAAAAAACAACAACAGAGACACGAAACAACATGGTTTATTGTGTGTGTGTGTGTGTGTGTGTGTGTGCATGCGTGTGTGCGTGTGTGTGTGTGTGTCTCTCTCTGTCACACACAGACACACACACACTCGCTCGCTCGTCAATAATCACAAACCAGGCGAGACGGAGAGTC
>JACYXH010000566.1:602500-627500 GCA_026745465.1 Lota lota | reverse complement strand
GGAGAGGAGAGGAGGAGAGGAGGATAGGAGGAGGGAGGGAGGAGGTGGAGGAGAGGAGAGGAGGAGAGGAGGATAGGAGAGGGGGTATCAGGGAGGAAGGGAGCAGGCACAGGAGAGGAAGAGAAGGAGGAAGAGAGGAGAGGGGGTATCAGGGAGAAAGGGAGCAGGCACAGGAGAGGAGGAGGAGGAGAGGAGAGGGGGTATCAGGGAGGAAGGGAGCAGGCACAGGAGAGGAGGAGGAGGAGGAGGAGAGGGGGAGAGGAGGAGAGGAGGAGAGGAGAGGGGGAATCAGGGAGAAAGGGAACAGGCAAGGGAGCAGGCGTAGGAGAGGAGGACAGGAGAGGAGGAGGAGGAGAGGGGGAATCAGGGAGGAAGGGAGCAGGCACAGGAGAGGAGGAGGAGGAGGAGGAGGAGAGGAGGACAGAAGAGGAGGAGGAGGAGGAGAGGGGATCTTGTAACAGCAGAGCCTTACTCTCCGATACACTCGGTTAATCCTGCAAATGAGTTCAGCACAATCTCTCTGCCCCCCACCCCAACCAGCCTCAAAGCACACGGTGCTACGACCTCTGACCCCACAACTGTAAGAGCGGGAATCATCTTCCTCACACCGTGACCTTGATCGTTCGACCTCCCAACCACCACGTGTACCTGGCACACCTGCCGTAACCCTCGGCGACCGCCTGCGGGCTGCAAAATCATTAAAGTCTGAAATGGAGACAGATTCCCGTGTGCATGCATTCGCCCTGACCCTCTCAGCCAATCAGAAGCCCAGCAGCCGCCCAGGTGGCTGATGGGAAGTGAATCAACTGCTGCCAATTAATTAGAAACCCTTCAGGACTGAGGCAAGGACGCGAGTGGCTCGTAGCGCTGCCACACGCTAATGTACTCCCTTTAATGCAACACATAATTGTATTTTCTACTTTTTGGATATCTATTGTATTTCCAAGAAGCTTGATTTAATTTGGCTCTCATTTCATTCAGACGGTTGTGTGGTGGATGTTTCAAGGTCATGTTCAATCAGTATAAGCAGGTTTCAAAGTGGTCCACTTGGTTCTGAAACAACAGCATGTTATGTTAGCATAATCTTTTCATCAATGTGGAATCCACAAGATGAACTCAACATCTTCCATTTCAGCAACAGCATCCTGAGCCATCCTGAGCCAGGGTGCGTTGGTGTGCTCGTGGGACCCAGCGCTCCCCACAGCACCCACAGCACCCCACCAGACTGAAGACGTGTGCCCACCCTTCCTGACAGCTGTAGGATGAGGTAGCAGGAGCCATGCTGGGTTCCATGGAAACCTCCACCTCTCCAGCAGAGCTTCTGCAGGTCACCGAGAGGTCTGAGGTCACCGAGAGGTCAGAGGTCACCGAGAGGTCAGAGGTCACCGAGAGGTCTGAGGTCACCAAGAGGTCTGAGGTCACCGAGAGGTCTGAGGTCACCGAGAGGTCATGGACATGGGAGGTGGTGCTGATGTTAGGGTTAGGGAGGTGGTGCTGATGTTGGGGTTAGGGAGGTGGTGCTGATGTTAGGGTTAGGGAGGTGGTGCTGATGTAGGGGATAGGGAGGTGGTGCTGATGTTGGGGTTAGGGAGGTGGTGCTGATGTAGGGGATAGGGAGGTGGTGCTGATGTAGGGGTTAGGGAGGTGGTGCTGATGTTAGGGTTAGGGAGGTGGTGCTGATGTAGGGGATAGGGAGGTGGTGCTGATGTTGGGGTTAGGGAGATGGTGCTGATGTTAGGGTTAGGGAGGTGGTGCTGATGTAGGGGATAGGGAGGTGGTGCTGATGTAGGGGTTAGGGAGGTGGTGCTGATGTTAGGGAGGTGGTGCTGATGTAGGGGATAGGGAGGTGGTGCTGATGTTAGGGTTAGGGAGGTGGTGCTGATGTTGGGGTTAGGGAGGTGGTGCTGATGTAGGGGATAGGGAGGTGGTGCTGATGTAGGGGTTAGGGAGGTGGTGCTGATGTAGGGGTTAGGGAGGTGGTGCTGATGTAGGGGTTAGGGAGGTGGTGCTGATGTTGGGGTTAGGGAGGTGGTGCTGATGTTGGGGTTAGGGAGGTGGTGCTGATGTTGGGGTTAGGGAGGTGGTGCTGATGTTGGGGTTAGGGAGGTGGTGCTGATGTAGGGGATAGGGAGGTGGTGCTGATGTTGGGGTTAGGGAGGTGGTGCTGATGTTAGGGAGGTGGTGCTGATGTAGGGGATAGGGAGGTGGTGCTGATGTAGGGGTTAGGGAGGTGGTGCTGATGTAGGGGTTAGGGAGGTGGTGCTGATGTAGGGGATAGGGAGGTGGTGCTGATGTAGGGGATAGGGAGGTGGTGCTGATGTTGGGGTTAGGGAGGTGGTGCTGATGTAGGGGTTAGGGAGGTGGTGCTGATGTAGGGGATAGGGAGGTGGTGCTGATGTTGGGGTTAGGGAGGTGGTGCTGATGTTAGGGAGGTGGTGCTGATGTAGGGGATAGGGAGGTGGTGCTGATGTAGGGGTTAGGGAGGTGGTGCTGATGTAGGGGTTAGGGAGGTGGTGCTGATGTAGGGGATAGGGAGGTGGTGCTGATGTAGGGGTTAGGGAGGTGGTGCTGATGTAGGGGTAAGGGAGGTGGTGCTGATGTTGGGGTTAGGGAGGTGGTGCTGATGTAGGGGATAGGGAGGTGGTGCTGATGTTAGGGTTAGGGAGGTGGTGCTGATGTTGGGGTTAGGGAGGTGGTGCTGATGTAGGGGATAGGGAGGTGGTGCTGATGTTAGGGTTAGGGAGGTGGTGCTGATGTTGGGGTTAGGGAGGTGGTGCTGATGTTGGGGTTAGGGAGGTGGTGCTGATGTTGGGGTTAGGGAGGTGGTGCTGATGTAGGGGATAGGGAGGTGGTGCTGATGTTGGGGTTAGGGAGGTGGTGCTGATGTAGGGGTTAGGGAGGTGGTGCTGATGTAGGGGTTAGGGAGGTGGTGCTGATGTTGGGGTTAGGGAGGTGGTGCTGATGTAGGGGTTAGGGAGGTGGTGCTGATGTTGGGGTTAGGGAGGTGGTGCTGATGTAGGGGTTAGGGAGGTGGTGCTGATGTAGGGGATAGGGAGGTGGTGCTGATGTTGGGGTTAGGGAGGTGGTGCTGATGTTAGGGAGGTGGTGCTGATGTAGGGGATAGGGAGGTGGTGCTGATGTAGGGGTTAGGGAGGTGGTGCTGATGTAGGGGTTAGGGAGGTGGTGCTGATGTAGGGGATAGGGAGGTGGTGCTGATGTAGGGGATAGGGAGGTGGTGCTGATGTTGGGGTTAGGGAGGTGGTGCTGATGTAGGGGTTAGGGAGGTGGTGCTGATGTAGGGGATAGGGAGGTGGTGCTGATGTTGGGGTTAGGGAGGTGGTGCTGATGTTAGGGAGGTGGTGCTGATGTAGGGGATAGGGAGGTGGTGCTGATGTAGGGGTTAGGGAGGTGGTGCTGATGTAGGGGTTAGGGAGGTGGTGCTGATGTAGGGGATAGGGAGGTGGTGCTGATGTAGGGGTTAGGGAGGTGGTGCTGATGTAGGGGTAAGGGAGGTGGTGCTGATGTTGGGGTTAGGGAGGTGGTGCTGATGTAGGGGATAGGGAGGTGGTGCTGATGTTAGGGTTAGGGAGGTGGTGCTGATGTTGGGGTTAGGGAGGTGGTGCTGATGTAGGGGATAGGGAGGTGGTGCTGATGTTAGGGTTAGGGAGGTGGTGCTGATGTTGGGGTTAGGGAGGTGGTGCTGATGTTGGGGTTAGGGAGGTGGTGCTGATGTTGGGGTTAGGGAGGTGGTGCTGATGTAGGGGATAGGGAGGTGGTGCTGATGTTGGGGTTAGGGAGGTGGTGCTGATGTAGGGGTTAGGGAGGTGGTGCTGATGTAGGGGTTAGGGAGGTGGTGCTGATGTTGGGGTTAGGGAGGTGGTGCTGATGTAGGGGTTAGGGAGGTGGTGCTGATGTTGGGGTTAGGGAGGTGGTGCTGATGTAGGGGTTAGGGAGGTGGTGCTGATGTTGGGGTTAGGGAGGTGGTGCTGATGTAGGGGTTAGGGAGGTGGTGCTGATGTTAGGGTTAGGGAGGTGGTGCTGATGTTGGGGTTAGGGAGGTGGTGCTGATGTAGGGGATAGGGAGGTGGTGCTGATGTTAGGGTTAGGGAGGTGGTGCTGATGTAGGGGATAGGGAGGTGGTGCTGATGTTGGGGTTAGGGAGGTGGTGCTGATGTAGGGGTTAGGGAGGTGGTGCTGATGTAGGGGATAGGGAGGTGGTGCTGATGTAGGGGTTAGGGAGGTGGTGCTGATGTTAGGGTTAGGGAGGTGGTGCTGATGTAGGGGTTAGGGAGGTGGTGCTGATGTTGGGGTTAGGGAGGTGGTGCTGATGTAGGGGTTAGGGAGGTGGTGCTGATGGGTTAGGGTTAGGGAGGTGGTGCTGATGTAGGGGATAGGGAGGTGGTGCTGATGTTGGGGTTAGGGAGGTGGTGCTGATGTAGGGGTTAGGGAGGTGGTGCTGATGTAGGGGATAGGGAGGTGGTGCTGATGTAGGGGTTAGGGAGGTGGTGCTGATGTAGGGGTAAGGGAGGTGGTGCTGATGTAGGGGTTAGGGAGGTGGTGCTGATGTAGGGGATAGGGAGGTGGTGCTGATGTAGGGGATAGGGAGGTGGTGCTGATGTAGGGGATAGGGAGGTGGTGCTGATGTAGGGGTTAGGGAGGTGGTGCTGATGTTGGGGTAAGGGAGGTGGTGCTGATGTAGGGGTTAGGGAGGTGGTGCTGATGTAGGGGATAGGGAGGTGGTGCTGATGTAGGGGATAGGGAGGTGGTGTTAATGTAGGGGATAGGGAGGTGGTGCTGATGTAGGGGATAGGGAGGTGGTGCTGATGTAGGGGATAGGGAGGTGGTGCTGATGTAGGGGATAGGGAGGTGGTGCTGATGTAGGGGATAGGGAGGTGGTGCTGATGTTGGGGTTAGGGAGGTGGTGCTGATGTTAGGGAGGTGGAGCTGATGTAGGGGAGGTGGTGCTGATGTAGGGGTTGGGTGGGGTTGTGAGTGGAGGGATGGCGGGAGGTTGGGGAGTAATGGTAGTGTGGGGGTGGTGGTGGTGGTAGGAGGGTCGGTTGGAGTTAGGGTGGAGTAGAGCTGTAGGGGGGGCTGTGTTTTAATCGTCTTCTTAATAAATGACTATAACACTTTGTAAATGAGGGTTAGGTGGTGTGGGGGTTAAGGTTAGGGTTAGTGTGGGGTTGGCGGTGGTGGTAGGAGGGTCGGTTGGAGTTAGGGTGGAGTAGAGCAGTAGGGGCGGGGGGGGGGGGGGGGGGGTGTGCGTCATACCAGCCAAAAGTAGTTTTTATTCAGAAGCTTCAAAAGCTGCCAGCCTTTCTTTTCAGCCCGTTTATTATATATCTAGAAAAGTGCTAAAGCGACTTTTACTTTTGTTTGCTAAGAATACAGTGTGTATATAAAGATATAGATATACACTGTATATACATTCTTATATATACATATATATATATATATATATATATATATATATATATATATATATATATATATATATATACGTAAATTGTCAAATTTGCCACATCAAAGGCAATATGTTGCTTTTGGTAATTAAAAGAATTAGTTTGAACAGAAACACAGATCAAACTAAAGCACAACAGAAGACAGCAGTTGGTGGGTTTTAAGACTTCAATGATCAGGAAATGTGGTTATTAGTTCAAAACATGAGAATAATTCAAACTTATGTTCTGTTTGGAGCAAATATTAAATAATACATTGAATCGTGTTTTTTGTGGATATGAGGGACTGAGGGATGGAAATGAGATGTTAGGTGATAGAGATTTCCCACGAGGCTGCCTTCTATACAATATGAGAATCTATTGAATACAAGAACTGAGTCTATCTTCCCTCCATTTCCCCTTATTGTCTAACGACTGTGAAAGTCCCAAACCACAAACTTATACTTTCTGCCCAAAGTTTGCCTCTTTATGTCGCGCACTTTAGAGTAACTTCTTTCAAATCTTTCCCTATAAAGTGTGTGAGAGAACAAAACAAGAGAAGTGCAACAGGACGTTCTGAGGTGTATTTGAAGGAGTTTAGTCGGGGAAGGAGCGAGTGTCTCTGGCGGTTTCAGACGTCTGATGTGACGGCTGATCAAGGGGCGCAGAGGACCTGGTGCACAACTCCTTACCCGCCATTCTCCCACTCATACAACGCAATCAATTCCGAGTACACACATACGCCAGCACTGTTAGGAGCGCAACATGATTGCTGACAGATGATACGACGGCAGTAAATAAGCCACGCCCACGCTTCTCTTTCCACGCGCGCTAAAAATACCCCCTCCCCGCGAGCTAGTGTCTGCACGCGAAGATAAAAACGGGAAGCGCTCGGCGGCGCGGGAAGGAGCGGCAGTAGAGATAATCATGATTTAGGAGAACACCTCTGTCTACACTTTCTTTTCCTCCCACTGAATACACACTTTGAACCGAACAATCCACAACAAGCCTTTTTACAAATTGGCCAGTGGTGAGAGATTACCATAATAAGACCAGCTGTCCCCACAAAGCAGCATTAACCCACATTTGAAATATGAAAGAGACATGATTTAATGAATTACTGCGCTGAGGTGCCGTTTTAGATAAGGACGCCGGTAACGCATGGAGGGAAAGGGAACATTAATAATAATTTCCTCATCGTCTCCTTGACAGCAGCCAGGAGCAGTTAGCTTCTAGATGAACATTATGCAACCTTCTGGGCTGCAGTGAAAACATCTTCAAGGCTCCTGGAGATACAATATCTACTGAGACACAGAGGCTTCAAACACTCACACACACAGCGCACAGAGAGCAGACACGCAAGCAAACACACACACACAGTGCACAGAGAGCACACACGCAAGCAAACACACACACACAGTGCACATACAGAACACACACACAGCGCACATTCTGAGCACACGCATATGCAAACACACACGCACTAACACACACACACATAGTGAACACACATGCATGCAAACACACACACTAACACACACACAGCGCACATACAGAGCAGACACGCATGCAAACACACACACACACACACACACTCAGTGCACATACAGAGCAGACACGCATGCAAACACACACACACACACACACACTCAGTGCACATACAGAACACACACGGACGCAAACACACACACAGAAAGCTTTGTTATCTAAGGTCACAGGAGGAATGGTATGGGAACCCAGGTTTGGTGTGTCTCAGCATCAGGGAAAGGGCTGGGGGGCTGAAGATATGTTGCTGGGTACTCCGCTTATCTTTGGGCCTATATGGGCTCTAGCCTGAGATTAAATCGGTTGAACCAATCACAATGAGGTATCTCTCTCATAGTCGCCATGGTCACTGTACATGTTGTAGGACATGGTGGAGGTAACAGCCTATTTATGCTTCTCAACACACAGTGTTCTTACTGCATCCATAGTGGTGAACTACAATGATAGACCTAGAATTATGGCTATCTGTTCTCTGTAGTGACCCTCCATCTCGATAGCGGTCAGCGCTACAAGCCCATGTTTCCTTGCACTGCAGTACGTGAATACAGGTTGCTTTTGACAACATGACGGTGTGCAGTTGTATCGCATCAGTTTCATTTTGGATACCAGCTTTCTCCGAAAGAGCGATAGCTTACTTTTAGTTATCGAACAGGGAAACTACCTCAAAACGAACGTCTCCAAAACATTGATGTATTAAAGAATGCACAACCACTTATCATAATCCCCCTCATCCACAAACTGCCCTTCGCTCCTACACTCTACACTCTACACTCCTACACTCCTACACTCCTACACCCCTACACTCTACACTCCTACACTCTACACTCCTACACTCTACACTCTACACTCTACACTCCTACCCTCCTACACTCCTACACCCCTACACTCTACACTCTACACTCCTACACTCTACACTCCTACACTCTACACTCCTACACTCTACACTCTACACTCCTACACTCCTACACTCCTACTCTCCTACACTCCTACACTCTACACTCCTACACTCTACACTCCTACACTCATACACTCCTACACCCCTACACTCTACACTCTACACTCCTACACTCTACACTCCTACACTCTACACTCCTACACTCTACACTCCTACACTCTTACACTCCTACTCTCCTACACTCCTACACTCTACACTCCTACAATCTACACTCCTACACTCCTACACTCTACACTCCTACACTCTACACTCCCACACTCCTACACTCTACACTCTAGACTCTACACTCCTACACTCCTACACTCTACACTCTACACTCTACACTCCTACACTCTACACTCTACACTCTACACTCTACACTCCTACACTCCTACACTCTACACTCTACAATCCTACTCTCCTACACTCCTACACTCTACACTCCTACTCTCCTACACTCCTACTCTCCTACACTCTACACTCTACACTCCTACCCTCCTACACTCCTACACCCCTACACTCTACACTCTACACTCCTACACTCCTACACTCTACACTCCTACACTCTACACTCTACACTCCTACACTCTACACTCTACACTCCTACACTCCTACACTCTACACTCTACACTCTACACTCCTACACTGTACACTCCTACACTCTACACTCCTACACTCCTACACTCCTACACTCTACACTCTACACTCTACACTCTACACTCCTACACTCTACACTCTACACTCTACACTCTACACTCCTACACTCTACACCCCTACACTCTACACTCCTTCGCTCCACTATTTACCCTCGGGGTCGAAGGTTCTGTCTCAGCCCCTTCAACGAGCTGCATTATTGGGCTTTCAGTAAGTTCAGTAAAAATCTGTTCTCGCCAAGGACTAGCCAAGCAGGTGTTGCCACGTTGGCAGGGTTAGGGTTAGTTAGTCCTTCCTAGGACTAGCCAAGCAGGTGTTGCCACGCTGGCAGGGTTAGGGTTAGGGTTAGTTAGTCCTTCCTAGGACTAGCCAAGCAGGTGTGGCCACGCTGGCAGGGTTAGGGTTAGTTAGTCCTTCCTAGGACTAGCCAAGCAGGTGTGGCCACGTTGGCAGGGTTAGGGTTAGTTAGTCCTTCCTAGGACTAGCCAAGCAGGTGTTGCCACGTTGGCAAGGTTAGGGTTAGGGTTAGTTAGTCCTTCCTAGGACTAGCCAAGCAGGTGTGGCCACGCTGGCAGGGTTAGGGTTAGTTAGTCCTTCCTAGGACTAGCCAAGCAGGTGTGGCCACGCTGGCAGGGTTAGGGTTAGTTAGTCCTTCCTAGGACTAGCCAAGCAGGTGTGGCCACGCTGGCAGGGTTAGGGTTAGGGTTAGTTAGTCCTTCCTAGGACTAGCCAAGCAGGTGTGGCCACGTTGGCAGGGTTAGGGTTAGGGTTAGTTAGTCCTTCCTAGGACTAGCCAAGCAGGTGTGGCCACGTTGGCAGGGTTAGGGTTAGTTAGTCCTTCCTAGGACTAGCCAAGCAGGTGTGGCCACGCTGGCAGGGTTAGGGTTAGTTAGTCCTTCCTAGGACTAGCCAAGCAGGTGTGGCCACGCTGGCAGGGTTAGGGTTAGTTAGTCCTTCCTAGGACTAGCCAAGCAGGTGTGGCCACGCTGGCAGGGTTAGGGTTAGGGTTAGTTAGTCCTTCCTAGGACTAGCCAAGCAGGTGTGGCCACGCTGGCAGGGTTAGGGTTAGTTAGTCCTTCCTAGGACTAGCCAAGCAGGTGTGGCCACGCTGGCAGGGTTAGGGTTAGTTAGTCCTTCCTAGGACTAGCCAAGCAGGTGTGGCCACGCTGGCAGGGTTAGGGTTAGGGTTAGTTAGTCCTTCCTAGGACTAGCCAAGCAGGTGTGGCCACGCTGGCAGGGTTAGGGTTAGGGTTAGTTAGTCCTTCCTAGGACTAGCCAAGCAGGTGTTGCCACGTTGGCAGGGTTAGGGTTAGGGTTAGTTAGTCCTTCCTAGGACTAGCCAAGCAGGTGTTGCCACGTTGGCAGGGTTAGGGTTAGTTAGTCCTTCCTAGGACTAGCCAAGCAGGTGTGGCCACGCTGGCAGGGTTAGGGTTAGGGTTAGTTAGTCCTTCCTAGGACTAGCCAAGCAGGTGTGGCCACGCTGGCAGGGTTAGGGTTAGGGTTAGTTAGTCCTTCCTAGGACTAGCGAAGCAGGTGTGGCCACGTTGGCAGGGTTAGGGTTAGGGTTAGTTAGTCCTTCCTAGGACTAGCCAAGCAGGTGTTGCCACGTTGGCAGGGTTAGGGTTAGTTAGTCCTTCCTAGGACTAGCGAAGCAGGTGTGGCCACGTTGGCAGGGTTAGGGTTAGGGTTAGTTAGTCCTTCCTAGGACTAGCCAAGCAGGTGTGGCCACGTTGGCAGGGTTAGGGTTAGTTAGTCCTTCCTAGGACTAGCGAAGCAGGTGTGGCCACGTTGGCAGGGTTAGGGTTAGGGTTAGTTAGTCCTTCCTAGGACTAGCCAAGCAGGTGTTGCCACGTTGGCAGGGTTAGGGTTAGTTAGTCCTTCCTAGGACTAGCCAAGCAGGTGTGGCCACGTTGGCAGGGTTAGGGTTAGGGTTAGTTAGTCCTTCCTAGGACTAGCCAAGCAGGTGTTGCCACGTTGGCAGGGTTAGGGTTAGTTAGTCCTTCCTAGGACTAGCCAAGCAGGTGTGGCCACGCTGGCAGGGTTAGGGTTAGGGTTAGTTAGTCCTTCCTAGGACTAGCCAAGCAGGTGTTGCCACGTTGGCAGGGTTAGGGTTAGTTAGTCCTTCCTAGGACTAGCCAAGCAGGTGTGGCCACGCTGGCAGGGTTAGGGTTAGTTAGTCCTTCCTAGGACTAGCCAAGCAGGTGTTGCCACGTTGGCAGTGGGAACCAGACACTTGCATTTCAAACCGTAGCCCTTGATTGACTGGTGCTAAAAACATAATTGACACATGAATTAACAATTTGACTCTGCGGATTAGAGAGAAATCTGAAAGACAGAACTCTGTTGAGAATGACGCCTGCTGGAGACTCATGTAGCTACGTATTATAGGATCGTAGCTTGTTGTAACCTTATTATGTTCCGTCACAGTGATTGATTCATAGGGTTTAAGGTTACAATGTTATAATAACATTGTGATGATCACACCAACAAGCCTACTCCCCATCACCACTATTACAAAGAAGGTAATTCATCAAAATAAGTTCTATCTCTGAGCAGGACAAGGTCCAGACCTCCGGTCCAGACCCCCGGTCCAGACTCATGGGTCCAGACCTCCGGTCCAGACCCCCAGTCCAGACTCATGGGTCCAGATCCCTGGTCCAGACCCCCTTGCCCAGACCCCCGGTCCAGACTCATGGGTCCAGACCCCCGGTCCAGACCCCAGGGTCCAGATCCCTGGTCCAGACCCCCGGTCCAGACCCCCGGTCCAGACTCATGGGTCCAGACCCCCGGTCCAGACCCCCGGTCCAGACTCATGGGTCCAGACCCCCGGTCCAGACCCCCGGTCCAGACCCCCGGTCCAGACCCCAGGGTCCAGATCCCTGGTCCAGACCCCCGGTCCAGACCCCCGGTCCAGACTCATGGGTCCAGACCCCCGGTCCAGACCCCCGGTCCAGACCCCCGGGTCCAGACCCCCGGTCCAGACCCCCGGGTCCAGACTCATGGGTCCAGACCCCCGGTCCAGACTCATGGGTCCAGACCCCCTGGTCCAGACCCCCGGTCCAGACCCCAGGGTCCAGAACCCCGGTCCAGAACCCCGGTCCAGACCCCGGGTCCAGACCCCCAGGTGGGGCAGAGAATCCAAGCCACAGTACAGACCAGACTAGTTAGAGCAGCTCCGGTGTCACTTGCTCTTTTGTTCCTGTCTAAGTTTGGCTCTCTGAAGGCGTATTGATCGCTTCTCTGGCTGCGTTCAGACATGCTGGGCTCTTTTAGAAATGCTTAGGGACACAAGCTTTCCTCCTGGCTCGGGTTAATGTGCTAACATGGCTTCCTTCCTTGGCTTCCTTCCTGTCCTTGTTGCTATATTGAAACAGCTTCTCTTAAGATGCTGTTTCAATGTAACTCTCTACATTTCCACTACTCCTGTGTATAATCGATTTTTACTATCTATTATTTATTTACTATCAGTCTATTACTGTCATGTATACTTGCTGCTGTTACATTCATATTTCCCATTTGGGATTAATAAAGTACTATTTAATTGTACCTTATCATAATGTGTAATTTTGCTTGTTTAACCCTACCTCTCAAATGTAGCTCTGTGATCCAGATTCAACCATTGGTTAAACACTTTGTCTGGAAAATCAAAGGATGAATAAAGTTAGATTTAAATAGTACGTGTGGTGCTTTAGGGTTAGGATTAGGGTTAACACAGGGAGTTAGGGTTTAAATAGTACGTGTGGTGCTTTAGGGTTAGGGTTAACACAGGGAGTTAGGGTTTAAATAGTACGTGTGGTGCTTTAGGGTTAGGGTTAACACAGGGAGTTAGGGTTTAAATAGTACGTGTGGTGCTTTAGGGTTAGGGTTAACACAGGGAGTTAGGGTTTAAATAGTACGTGTGGTGCTTTAGGGTTAGGGTTAACACAGGGAGTTAGGGTTTAAATAGTACGTGTGGTGCTTTAGGGTTAGGGTTAACACAGGGAGTTAGGGTTTAAATAGTACGTGTGGTGCTTTAGGGTTAGGGTTAACACAGGGAGTTAGGGTTTAAATAGTACGTGTGGTGCTTTAGGGTTAGGGTTAACACAGGGAGTTAGGGTTTAAATAGTACGTGTGGTGCTTTAGGGTTAGGGTTAACACAGGGAGTTAGGGTTTAAATAGTACGTGTGGTGCTTTAGGGTTAGGGTTAACACAGGGAGTTAGGGTTTAAATAGTACGTGTGGTGCTTTAGGGTTAGGGTTAGGGTTAACACAGGGAGTTAGGGTTTAAATAGTACGTGTGGTGCTTTAGGGTTAGGGTTAACACAGGGAGTTAGGGTTTAAATAGTACGTGTGGTGCTTTAGGGTTAGGGTTAACACAGGGAGTTATGGTTTAAATAGTACGTGTGGTGCTTTAGGGTTAGGGTTAACACAGGGAGTTAGGGTTTAAATAGTAAGTGTGGTGCTTTAGGGTTAGGGTTAACACAGGGAGTTAGGGTTTAAATAGTACGTGTGGTGCTTTAGGGTTAGGGTTAACACAGGGAGTTAGGGTTTAAATAGTACGTGTGGTGCTTTAGGGTTAGGGTTAACACAGGGAGTTAGGGTTTAAATAGTACGTGTGGTGCTTTAGGGTTAGGGTTAACACAGGGAGTTAGGGTTTAAATAGTACGTGTGGTGCTTTAGGGTTAGGGTTAACACAGGGAGTTAGGGTTTAAATAGTACGTGTGGTGCTTTAGGGTTAGGGTTAACACAGGGAGTTAGGGTTTAAATAGTACGTGTGGTGCTTTAGGGTTAGGGTTAACACAGGGAGTTAGGGTTTAAATAGTACGTGTGGTGCTTTAGGGTTAGGGTTAGGGTTAACACAGGGAGTTAGGGTTTAAATAGTACGTGTGGTGCTTTAGGGTTAGGGTTAACACAGGGAGTTAGGGTTTAAATAGTACGTGTGGTGCTTTAGGGTTAGGGTTAACACAGGGAGTTAGGGTTTAAATAGTACGTGTGGTGCTTTAGGGTGGTGGCAGGGGTGGAGGAAGTTGAAGGCTTGATGTAAACAAACACACCACCTACCTCTCCTGTCGCCAGTGGTAGGACCACACCCCCTCCCACCGCAGGCCCCAGAAAGAGATTCCCCTCAGTGCCATCATCACAGGCTATCAGGCCCCCACTGGCTTCATAACCAGTAAGAGATTCCCCTCAGTGCCATCATCACAGGCCATCAGGCCCCCACTGGCTTCATAACCAGTAAGAGATTCCCCCACTGGCTTCATAACCAGTAAGAGATTCCCCTCAGTGCCATCATCACAGGCCATCAGGCCCCCACTGGCTTCATAACCAGTAAGAGATTCCCCTCAGTGCCATCATCACAGGCTATCAGGCCCCCACTGGCTTCATAACCAGTAAGAGATTCCCCTCAGTGCCATCATCACAGGCCATCAGGCCCCCACTGGCTTCATAACCAGTAAGAGATTCCCCTCAGAATATAACCTCACCTGGTGGTCACCTGGAGGTCACCTGGAGGTCACCTGGAGGTCACCTGGAGGTCACCTGATGGCGATGAGGATGTGTGTTCCGCTCCAGAACGCTGGACCTGAACCGTTAGCGACTGGCTGAGAACCTTGGATTAGCACAGGGGTTAGCACAGGGGTTAGCACCTTGGGTTAGCACAGGGGTTAGCACCTTGGGTTAGCACAGGGGTTAGCACCTTGGGTTAGCACAGGGGTTAGCACCTTGGGTTAGCACAGGGGTTAGCACCTTGGGTTAGCACAGGGGTTAGCACCTTGGGTTAGCACAGGGGTTAGCACCTTGGGTTAGCACAGGGGTTAGCACCTTGGGTTAGCACAGGAGTTAGCACCTTGGGTTAGCACAGGAGTTAGCACCTTGGGTTAGCACAGGGGTTAGCACCTTGGGTTAGCACAGGGGTTAGCACCTTGGGTTAGCACAGGGGTTAGCACCTTGGGTTAGCACAGGGGTTATGCTGCATTCATGCTATGTGGTGGTGGACGAGGTGTACCTCACACACACACACACATGCTCACTGTGAAAAGCACTTTGGGTACCGAGGAAAGAGCTGTGTAAATGCAATCAATGAAGTCATTAATAAGCATCTTCCAACCTGTAAACTGAAAGGTCCAACATATCCGACCAGGCGGTCAAATGACATGGACTGCTCAACATAACAATAATCACATAAATATGAACAGAAATATAAACAAACTAAAAAACTACAATGTAATAATTATTAGATACTGAACATATTTATGATTGAATAATGCTCCTCCATGTTTCCTGAGAGAACAACACGGAGTCATTACTGTGGAGAACATTAATAATTCATATAACTGCTAGCGTGTTACATGTAACCGCACGAGACATGTTTCCAGTGCTAATAAGCGGTGATGTGAGTGGACAGCTTACAGTAGCTCAGCGCTACGCTATGATTGATCTGTCCACTTAACCTTAACCTTAACCTTAACCTTAACCTTAACCTTAACCTGGGTGCAGCCAGTCTGTGTGTGTCTGATCCATCCAGGTCCTAGTTGTACTTAGTCCTAGTTGTACTTAGTTCTAGTTCTAGTTAGTTCTTTTATCCAGGTCCTCGTTCTAGTTCTAGTTAGTCCTAGTTCTAGTTAGTTCTAGTGTTAATTAGTTTTTTATTACGTTTGAATCCACCCAGGTCCTAGTTCTAGTTAGTTCTAGTTCTAGTTAGTCCTAGTTCTAGTTAGTTCTTTATTAAGTCTGAATCCATCCAGGTCCTAGTTCTAGTTAGTCCTAGTTCTAGTTAGTTCTAGTTCTAGTTAGTTCTAGTTCTAGTTAGTTCTAGTTCTAGTTAGTTCTCAGCTCCAGCACACCTCCCTCAGCATCAGTTAGGATGTCTTTGTTAGTCACAGAGGAGGAGGAGAGAGGAAGAGGAGGAGAGGAGAGGGAGGAGGAGGAGAGGGAGGAGGAGGAGGAGAGCAGAGGGAGGAGGAGGAGAGGAGAGGGAGGAGGAGAGCAGAGGGAGGAGGAGGAGAGCAGAGGGAGGAGGAGGAGAGTAGAGGGAGGAGGAGAGCAGAGGGAGGAGGAGGAGAGGGAGAGGGAGGAGGAGAGGGAGGAGGAGAGGGAGGAGGAGAGTAGAGGGAGGAGGAGAGTAGAGGGAGGAAGAGGAGAGGTGAGGGAGGAGGAGGAGAGGAGAGAGAGGAGGAGAGCAGAGGGAGGAGAAGGAGAGGGAGCAGGAGGAGAGGAGATGAGAGGGAGGAGGAGGAGAGGGAGGAGGAGGAGAGGGAGGAGGAGGAGAGGAGAGGGAGGAGAGCAGAGGGAGGAGGAGGAGGAGGAGAGGGAGCAGGAGGAGAGGAGAGGGAGGAGGAGGAGAGCAGAGGGAGGAGGAGGAGAGTAGTAGGAGGAGGAGGAGGAGGAGAGGAGAGGGAGGAGGAGGAGAGGAGAGGAAGGAGGAGGAGAGGGAGGAGGACGGGGAGGAGATGGAGGAAAGGAGAAGGTGAAGGAGGAAGAGGGGGTGGGGTAAGAATAGGAGGGTGGAGAGAAGGTGGAAGAGGAGAAGAGATAAAGGATGGGAGGAGGAAGAGGAGGAGGAGGAGGAAGCAGGGTGAGGAAGAGGAGGAGTAGCGTGGATGTTGGGGAGAGAGAGGAGGATGAAATGTGTTGGAGGGTTAGGAGTTATACCTAGGAAGAGGAGGTGGAGGAAGGGGATGACGAAGAGGAGGAGCAGGAGTGTGGGGCCCGGGGGACTGGCTGAGAGCGTGGCACGGTTCCTCAGAGTTAGCGAGCAGTACTTCCTGTTAGCAGGTGATTAATGTCTGTGATGAAGCTCATTATGGAGATTAAGGAGAGTTACAGCACCAATATTGATCACTGTCCTTTAAATAACCTTAAAGTTGCTTGTTAAGGAAAATGTGTGTGTGTGTATGTGTGTGTATGTGTGTGTTTGTGTGGGTGTGTTTGTGTGTGTATGTGTGTGTATTTGTGTGTGTATGTATGTGTATGTGCGTGTGTGTTTGTGTGTGTGTGTCTGCAAAGGAGAAAGGAAACTAGACAAAAAGGAAAAAAGAAAGAAGATGCTATATTGTATGCTAAGCTAATGCTTTGTTATACACTAAAGTAATGTTGTGCTTTATGCTAAGCTAATGCTTTGTTATACGCTAAGGTAATGTTGTGCTTTATGCTAAAGTGATGCTTTTCTCCATGCTAAGGTAATGCTATGCTTTATGCTATGGTAATGCTATGATCTATGCCAAGGGAATGCTATGCTTTATGCTAAGGTAATGCTATGATCTATGCTAAGGTAATGCTATGCTTTATGCTAAGGGTATAATTTGCTCTATCTAAGATAATGCTATTCAAAATTATGGTTCTGACCAATAGGAACGCAGAGACCTGGTTTACACCATTAGAAAGGCAGGGAGCTGGTTCTGACCAATAGGAACGCAGAGACCTGGTTTAAACCATTAGAAAGGCAGGGGGCTGGTTCTGACCAATAGGAACGCAGAGACCTGGTTTACACCATTAGAAAGGCAGGGGGGTGGTTCTGACCAATAGGAACGCATGCTAGACATTTCAAAATATCTCCACATAGTCAAAGTTGGCGTGGTGCTCAAACTATTCACGTGGAGGAAAATGCTATTTCTTATCGGAGGAATCTCTTGGTTCACATAAAGGGGGGAGTGTAATTCATCTTTTCTCCTATTCATCCCGTCTTCTGTTCCCAAATCCCCTTTTTAAATCCTCTTATCCCCCAGGTTCTCTATGCCCTGTCCTCCCAGATAACGCCCAACATCTCTGACTCCCAGGATCTCTGCTTTCAGGGATCCGCTCCCCTCGAATGCTAATCTTGAATTAGCCTCCTTCTATCTGGATTCCCAACAAGCAACAAGCCCCTCACAACGTTATCCTCCAACGGCTGGGAGCGATAGTGGGGGAGTGGTGTCAAAGAATGCGGTTTATTTTGAACCACATGCATGCAGCGCTGACTGCTAAAAGTGGAAGGGCTAAATAGCAAAATAAAAGTCTCTGAAACGTTGCCCTTAGGGGCTTTTATTTTGCAGAGTGGGTGGTACATATCAAGGTCATTACTCCCACATTAATGAAGGGTTTGAAGAAGAGTCGCAGCAGCCTTCTGGACGACTGGGAAAGAGCGTTGGCAAGAAGAGAGAGTGTGAAAGAGAGAATATGGAGCCATTGTAATAGTGAGTCACTATTCATCAAGGAGAAACAGGAAGAGAACAGTTCTCCACCACTGGTATCCATGACATCAGCGGCTACAACAGTCAAGATCTCATCTGGTAAATAATTAAGCACTTTCTTAAGGAAACAAAGGAAATCATTTAGTGGAGTATTATGATGGATGATTTAATGGGCTGTATTCACCAAGAGGCCATCTTGGTTCAGTCTGGTTCTGAACGCTGGTGGGTTTAGAACAAAGATGTCCTCCATCTTGGTTCAGTCTGGTTGTGAACGCTGGTGGGTTTAGAACAAAGATGTCCTCCATCTTGATTCAGTCTGGTTCTGATGACCTAGCGTAGCTCGGCTGGCTGGGGGGCGTGACCTAATGTAGCTCGCTTGCTGGGGGGCGAGACCTAGCGTAGCTCGCTGGCTGGGGGGCGTGACCTAGCGTAGCTCGCTGGCTGGGGGGCGTGACCTAGCGTAGCACTGGCTGGGGGGCGTGACTAGCGTAGCTCGCTGGCTGGGGGCGAGACCTAGCGTAGCTCACTGGCTGGGGGGCGTGACCTAGCGTAGCTCACTGGCTTGGGGGCGAGACCTAGCGTAGCTCACTGGCTGGGGGCCGTGACCTAGCGTAGCTCACTGGCTTGGGGGCGAGACCTAGCGTAGCTCACTGGCTGGGGGCCGTGACCTAGCGTAGCTCACTGGCTTGGGGGCGAGACCTAGCGTAGCTCACTGGCTGGGGGGCGTGACCTAGCGTAGCTCACTGGCTGGGGGGCGTGACCTAGCGTAGCTCGCTGGCTGGGGGCCGTGACCTAGCGTAGCTCACTGGCTTGGGGGCGAGACCTAGCGTAGCTCACTGGCTGGGGGGCGTGACCTAGCGTAGCTCGCTGGCTGGGGGGCGAGACCTAACGTAGCTCACTGGCTGGGGGGCGAGACCTAGCGTAGCTCACTGGCTGGGGGGCGAGACCTAGCGTAGCTCACTGGCTGGGGGGCGTGACCTAGTGTAGCTCACTGGCTGGGGGGCGTGACCTAGCGTAGCTCACTGGCTGGGGGGCGTGACCTAGCGTAGCTCACTGGCTGGGGGGCGTGACCTAGCGTAGCTCACTGGCTGGGGGGCGTGACCTAGCGTAGCTCGCTGGCTGGGGGGCGTGTTCTAGCGTAGCTCGCTGGCTGGGGGCCGTGACCTAGCGTAGCTCGGCTGGCTGGGGGGCGTGACCTAGCGTAGCTCGCTGGCTGGGGGGCGAGACCTAGCGTAGCTCGGCTGGCTGGGGGGCGTGACCTAACGTAGCTCGCTTGCTGGGGGGCGAGACCTAGCGTAGCTCACTGGCTGGGGGGCGAGACCTAGCGTAGCTCACTGGCTGGGGGGCGTGACCTAGCATAGCTCACTGGCTGGGGGGCGTGACCTAGCGTAGCTTGTTGGCTGGGGGGCGTGACCTAGCGTAGCTCGCTGGCTGGGGGGCGAGACCTAACGTAGCTCGCTTGCTGGGGGGCGAGACCTAGCGTAGCTCGCTGGCTGGGGGGCGTGACCTAGCGTAGCTCGCTGGCTGGGGGGCGTGACCTAGCGTAGCTCGCTGGCTGGGGGGCGTGACCTAGTGTAGCTTGCTGGCTGGGGGGCGTGACCTAGCGTAGCTCGCTGGCTGGGGGGCGTGACCTAGCGTAGCTCGCTGGCTGGGGGGCGAGACCTAGCGTAGCTCGCTGGCTGGGGGGCGTGACCTAGCGTAGCTCACTGGCTGGGGGGCGAGACCTAGCGTAGCTCGCTGGCTGGGGGCCGTGACCTAGCGTAGCTCGCTGGCTGGGGGCCGTGACCTAGCGTAGCTCGCTGGCTGGGGGGCGTGACCTAGCGTAGCTCGCTGGCTGGGGGGCGTGACCTAGCGTAGCTCGGCTGGCTGGGGGGCGTGACCTAGCGTAGCTCGCTGGCTGGGGGCCGTGACCTAGCGTAGCTCGCTGGCTGGGGGCCGTGACCTAGCGTAGCTCGCTGGCTGGGGGCGTGACCTAGCATAGCTCACTGGCTGGGGGGCGTGACCTAGCGTAGCTCACTGGCTGGGGGGCGTGACCTAGCGTAGCTCGCTTGCTGGGGGGCGTGACCTAGCGTAGCTCACTGGCTGGGGGGCGTGACCTAGCGTAGCTCGCTTGCTGGGGGGCGAGACCTAGCGTAGCTCGCTGGCTGGGGGGCGTGACCTAACGTAGCTTGCTGGCTGGGGGCGTGACCTAGCGTAGCTCCTGGCTGGGGGGCGTGACCTAGCGTAGCTCGCTGGCTGGGGGGCGTGACCTAACGTAGCTCACTGGCTGGGGGGCGTGACCTAGCGTAGCTCACTGGCTGGGGGGCGTGACCTAACGTAGCTCCTGGCTGGGGGGCGTGACCTAGCGTAGCTCGCTGGCTGGGGGGCGAGACCTAACGTAGCTCGCTTGCTGGGGGGCGAGACCTAGCGTAGCTCACTGGCTGGGGGGCGTGACCTAGGATAGCTCACTGGCTGGGGGGCGTGACCTAGCATAGCTCACTGGCTGGGGGGCGTGACCTAGCGTAGCTCGCTGGCTGGGGGGCGTGACCTAGCGTAGCTCGCTGGCTGGGGGCCGTGACCTAGCGTAGCTCGCTGGCTGGGGGGCGTGACCTAGCGTAGCTCGCTGGCTGGGGGGCGTGACCTAGCGTAGCTCACTGGCTGGGGGGCGAGACCTAGCGTAGCTCGCTGGCTGGGGGGCGTGACCTAGCGTAGCTCGCTGGCTGGGGGGCGTGACCTAGCGTAGCTCACTGGCTGGGGGGCGAGACCTAGCGTAGCTCGCTGGCTGGGGGCCGTGACCTAGCGTAGCTCGCTGGCTGGGGGCCGTGACCTAGCGTAGCTCGCTGGCTGGGGGGCGTGACCTAGCGTAGCTCGTTGGCTGGGGGGCGTGACCTAGCGTAGCTCGCTGGCTGGGGGCCGTGACCTAGCGTAGCTCACTGGCTGGGGGGCGTGACCTAGCGTAGCTCACTGGCTGGGGGGCGTGACCTAGCGTAGCTCGTTGGCTGGGGGGCGTGACCTAGCGTAGCTCACTGGCTGGGGGGCGAGACCTAGCGTAGCTCACTGGCTGGGGGGCGTGACCTAGCGTAGCTCACTGGCTGGGGGGGCGAGACCTAGCGTAGCTCACTGGCTGGGGGGCGAGACCTAGCGTAGCTCACTGGCTGGGGGGCGAGACCTAACGTAGCTCGCTGGCTGGGGGCCGTGACCTAGCGTAGCTCGCTGGCTGGGGGGCGTGACCTAGCGTAGCTCGCTGGCTGGGGGGCGTGACCTAGCGTAGCTCGCTGGCTGGGGGCCGTGACCTAGCGTAGCTCGCTGGCTGGGGGCCGTGACCTAGCGTAGCTCGCTGGCTGGGGGCGTGACCTAGCGTAGCTCGCTGGCTGGGGGGGCGTGACCTAGCGTAGCTCGCTGGCTGGGGGGCGTGACCTAGCGTAGCTCGTTGGCTGGGGGGCGTGACCTAGCGTAGCTCGCTGGCTGGGGGCCGTGACCTAGCGTAGCTCACTGGCTGGGGGGCGTGACCTAGCGTAGCTCGCTGGCTGGGGGGCGTGACCTAGCGTAGCTCGCTGGCTGGGGGGCGAGACCTAGCGTAGCTCACTGGCTGGGGGGCGTGACCTAGCATAGCTCACTGGCTGGGGGGCGAGACCTAACGTAGCTCACTGGCTGGGGGGCGTGACCTAGCGTAGCTCACTGGCTGGGGGGCGAGACCTAGCGTAGCTCACTGGCTGGGGGGCGAGACCTAGCGTAGCTCGCTGGCTGGGGGGCGTGACCTAGTGTAGCTCGCTGGCTGGGGGGCGTGACCTAGCGTAGCTCGCTGGCTGGGGGGCGTGACCTAGCGTAGCTCGTTGGCTGGGGGGCGTGACCTAGCGTAGCTCGCTGGCTGGGGGCCGTGACCTAGCGTAGCTCACTGGCTGGGGGGCGTGACCTAGCGTAGCTCACTGGCTGGGGGGCGTGACCTAGCGTAGCTCGTTGGCTGGGGGGCGTGACCTAGCGTAGCTCACTGGCTGGGGGGCGTGACCTAGCGTAGCTCACTGGCTGGGGGGCGTGACCTAGCGTAGCTCACTGGCTGGGGGGCGTGACCTAGCGTAGCTCGTTGGCTGGGGGGCGTGACCTAGCGTAGCTCACTGGCTGGGGGGCGAGACCTAGCGTAGCTCACTGGCTGGGGGGCGTGACCTAGCGTAGCTCACTGGCTGGGGGGCGAGACCTAGCGTAGCTCACTGGCTGGGGGGCGTGACCTAGCGTAGCTCACTGGCTGGGGGGCGAGACCTAGCGTAGCTCGCTGGCTGGGGGGCGTGACCTAGCGTAGCTCGCTGGCTGGGGGGCGTGACCTAGCGTAGCTCGCTGGCTGGGGGGCGTGACCTAGCGTAGCTCGCTGGCTGGGGGCCGTGACCTAGCGTAGCTCGCTGGCTGGGGGGCCGTGACCTAGCGTAGCTCGCTGGCTGGGGGCCGTGACCTAGCGTAGCTCGCTGGCTGGGGGGCGTGACCTAGCGTAGCTCACTGGCTGGGGGGCGTGACCTAGCGTAGCTCGTTGGCTGGGGGGCGTGACCTAGCGTAGCTCGCTGGCTGGGGGGCGTGACCTAGCGTAGCTCGCGGCTGGGGGGCGTGACCTAGCGTAGCTCGCCGGCTGGGGGGCGTGACCTAGCGTAGCTCGCTGGCTGGGGGGCGTGACCTAGCGTAGCTCGCCGGCTGGGGGGCGTGACCTAGCGTAGCTCGCTGGCTGGGGGCCGTGACCTAGCGTAGCTCGCTGGCTGGGGGCCGTGACCTAGCGTAGCTCGCTGGCTGGGGGGCCGTGACCTAGCGTAGCTCGCTGGCTGGGGGCGTGACCTAGCGTAGCTCGCTGGCTGGGGGCCGTGACCTAGCGTAGCTCGCTGGCTGGGGGCGTGACCTAGCGTAGCTCGCTGGCTGGGGGGCGTGACCTAGCGTAGCTCGCTGGCTGGGGGGCGTGACCTAGCGTAGCTCGCTGGCTGGGGGGCGTGACCTAGCGTAGCTCGCTGGCTGGGGGCCGTGACCTAGCGTAGCTCGCTGGCTGGGGGCGTGACCTAGCGTAGCTCGCTGGCTGGGGGGCGTGACCTAGCGTAGCTCGCTGGCTGGGGGGCGTGACCTAGCGTAGCTCACTGGCTGGGGGGCGTGACCTAGCGTAGCTCGCTGGCTGGGGGGCCGTGACCTAGCGTAGCTCGCTGGCTGGGGGCGTGACCTAGCGTAGCTCGCTGGCTGGGGGGCGTGACCTAGCGTAGCTCGCTGGCTGGGGGGCGTGACCTAGCGTAGCTCACTGGCTGGGGGGCGTGACCTAGCGTAGCTCGCTGGCTGGGGGGCCGTGACCTAGCGTAGCTCGCTGGCTGGGGGGCGTGACCTAGCGTAGCTCGCTGGCTGGGGGGCGTGACCTAGCGTAGCTCGCTGGCTGGGGGGCGTGACCTAGCGTAGCTCGCTGGCTGGGGGGCGTGACCTAGCGTAGCTCACTGGCTGGGGGGCGTGACCTAGCGTAGCTCACTGGCTGGGGGGCGTGACCTAGCGTAGCTCACTGGCTGGGGGGCGTGACCTAGCGTAGCTCGCTGGCTGGGGGGCGTGACCTAGCGTAGCTCGCTGGCTGGGGGGCGTGACCTAGCGTAGCTCACTGGCTGGGGGGCGTGACCTAGCGTAGCTCACTGGCTGGGGGGCGTGACCTAGCGTAGCTCACTGGCTGGGGGGCGTGACCTAGCGTAGCTCGCTGGCTGGGGGGCGTGACCTAGCGTAGCTCGCTGGCTGGGGGGCGTGACCTAGCGTAGCTCGCTGGCTGGGGGGCGTGACCTAGCGTAGCTCACTGGCTGGGGGGCGTGACCTAGCGTAGCTCGCTGGCTGGGGGGCCGTGACCTAGCGTAGCTCACTGGCTGGGGGGCGTGACCTAGCGTAGCTCTCTGGCTGGGGGGCGTGACCTAGCGTAGCTCACTGGCTGGGGGGCGTGACCTAGCGTAGCTCGACTGGCTGGGGGGCGTGACCTAGCGTAGCTCACTGGCTGGGGGGCGAGACCTAGCGTAGCTCACTGGCTGGGGGGCGTGACCTAGCGTAGCTCACTGGCTGGGGGGCGTGACCTAGCGTAGCTCACTGGCTGGGGGGCGTGACCTAGCGTAGCTCGCTGGCTGGGGGGCGTGACCTAGCGTAGCTCGCTGGCTGGGGGCGAGACCTAGCGTAGCTCACTGGCTGGGGGGCGTGACCTAGCGTAGCTCACTGGCTGGGGGGCGAGACCTAGCGTAGCTCACTGGCTGGGGGGCGAGACCTAGCGTAGCTCGCTGGCTGGGGGGGCGTGACCTAGCTTAGCTCACTGGCTGGGGGGCGAGACCTAGCGTAGCTCACTGGCTGGGGGGCGTGACCTAGCGTAGCTCACTGGCTGGGGCGAGACCTGCGTAGCTCACTGGCTGGGGGCGAGACCTAGCGTAGCTCGCTGGCTGGGGGGCGTGACCTAGCGTAGCTCGCTGGCTGGGGGCCGTGACCTAGCGTAGCTCGCTGGCTGGGGGGCGTGACCTAGCGTAGCTCGTTGGCTGGGGGGGCGTGACCTAGCGTAGCTCGCTGGCTGGGGGGCCGTGACCTAGCGTAGCTCACTGGCTGGGGGGCGTGACCTAGCGTAGCTCACTGGCTGGGGGGCGTGACCTAGCGTAGCTCGTTGGCTGGGGGGCGTGACCTAGCGTAGCTCACTGGCTGGGGGGCGAGACCTAGCGTAGCTCACTGGCTGGGGGGCGTGACCTAGCGTAGCTCACTGGCTGGGGGGCGTGACCTAGCGTAGCTCACTGGCTGGGGGGCGAGACCTAGCGTAGCTCACTGGCTGGGGGGGCGAGACCTAGCGTAGCTCTCTGGCTGGGGGGCGTGACCTAGCGTAGCTCGCTGGCTGGGGGGCGTGACCTAGCGTAGCTCGCTGGCTGGGGGGCGTGACCTAGCGTAGCTCGCTGGCTGGGGGGCGTGACCTAGCGTAGCTCGCTGGCTGGGGGCGTGACCTAGCGTAGCTCGTTGGCTGGGGGGGCGTGACCTAGCGTAGCTCACTGGCTGGGGGGCGAGACCTAGCGTAGCTCACTGGCTGGGGGGCGTGACCTAGCGTAGCTCACTGGCTGGGGGGCGAGACCTAGCGTAGCTCACTGGCTGGGGGGCGAGACCTAGCGTAGCTCACTGGCTGGGGGGCGAGACCTAACGTAGCTCGCTGGCTGGGGGCGTGACCTAGCGTAGCTCGCTGGCTGGGGGGCGTGACCTAGCGTAGCTCGCTGGCTGGGGGGCGTGACCTAGCGTAGCTCGCTGGCTGGGGGGCGTGACCTAGCGTAGCTCGCTGGCTGGGGGGCGTGACCTAGCGTAGCT
>JACYXH010000566.1:547500-597500 GCA_026745465.1 Lota lota | reverse complement strand
AACTGAAACGTTCCAGCTAGTTCCACCATGGATGTTGATTTGGCCTTACTAACCTGCCTAGCTGCCGCCCCAAATGCTGCCAAGTTTCTGCCAATCATCAATCGTGCCACAAGCCGCGTCTGGTTAACTTCTCCTTTTAACAAACTAACAAACCCTGCCCTGGAATACGATTATTCTGGAATCTTAGAAGGATCATTTGTTAATCGGTCAGATCTCTGAGCAGCTCTCCGTTCAGCTCTCTGAGCAGCTCTCCGTTCAGCTCTCCGTTCAGCTCTCTGAGCAGCTCTCCGTTCAGCTCTCTGAGCAGCTCTCTGAACAGCTCTCTGAGCAGCTCTCTGAGCAGCTCTCCGTTCAGCTCTCTGAGCAGCTCTCCGTTCAGCTCTCTGAGCAGCTCTCCGTTCAGCTCTCTGAGCAGCTCTCTGAGCAGCTCTCCGTTCAGCTCTCTGAGCAGCTCTCTGAGCAGCTCTCCGAGCAGCTCTCCGTTCAGCTCTCTGAGCAGCTCTCCGAGCAGCTCTCCGTTCAGCTCTCCGAGCAGCTCTCCGTTCAGCTCTCTGAGCAGCTCTCCGTTCAGCTCTCTGAGCAGCTCTCCGTTCAGCTCTCTGAGCAGCTCTCTGAGCAGCTCTCCGTTCAGCTCTCTGAGCAGCTCTCCATTCAGCCTGACACGTGTCTCTGCAGACGACCTCACGCCATCGGACACGGATTCCAGACGTGGCTAACACCTGCCTACAGGATGTGTTATCTGATGAGGTCACCAGGCGAGGTGCAGCTAACCCTCCCCCCACCTGATTAAACCCTGGGTAGAGCAAAGACCGTTAGCATCGTGCTAGGTATTAGCATCGCTTCAGAGCCAGTAAACAGTGGGGATGAATGTGATGTTACACACACACACACACACACACACACACACACACACACACACACACACACACACACACATAAACATAGACACAGACACACACAAAACCACACATAAACACAGACACACACACACACACACTTAAACACAGACACACACAAACACATAAACACAGACACACATGCAAACACACACACACACACATAAACATAGACACAGACACACACAAACACACACATAAACACAGACACACACACACACATAAACATAGACACAGACACACACATAAACACAGACACACACAAACACACACACACACACATAAACACAGACACACAAACACACACACAGACACACACACACACACACACACACACACACATAAACACAGACACACACACACACACAAAAACACACAAGCACATAGCGGCAACACAGATAAGATCGTTCACTTGTGCAAGCGCCCACACTCACAAAAATTAACACACACACGCACACGCACACACGCTATTGTTAATTAAAAGGCTGAGTGACAAGCCAGCCGATTGGTCCCGTGGCTATTGGAAATTGAGGAGCAGATAAGGATTATATTTAGGAGGTCTTATCGTTCCCTTTCTCTCATTAGAGGAAGGAGCAGAAAAACATGCTGCCAAGTTTCACTAAGCGACAGTAACTTGTGAAACTTCTCATATTATGACGGTTCATGTACAAAGGAATCATATGGGGCAACAGTGAACATATGAGACAATCAAGACATAGAAGAAACTAGTGCTTTTAGACAAACAACATGTAACTACTGCATAGAAATAACGTTAAAGTAGGAGGGATTGAAAACTAGTTTGACTAACCCATTAACTAAAACATTTCTTCCTCCTGCTGCTGTACCATATAACAATGAAATGAAACACTGAGCGTTTAGCTTGGGTTAGGCTAGTCATGCTAGCGTGCTAGGTAGCATGCTAGGTCATGCTAGCGTGCTAATCGCTGTCAGTCCCCGGATCTACAGCCGCATCGCTGGCTCATCAGGGTTAGCATAAAACACACCCATGACACCACCACTTCCTCATCGCAGGAAGCAGAGACATTACCAATCACCCCGCCTCCATCTCCGGCAGAACCCAACACCAGAACCCAACACCAGAACCCAACACCAGAACCCAACACCAGAACCCAACATCACCAACACCAGAACCCAACACCAGAACCCAACACCAGAACCCAACATCACCAACACCAGAACCCAACATCACCAACACCAGAACCCCACTTCAGAAACCAACACCAGAACCCAACATCACCAACACCAGAACCCAACACCAGAACCCAACACCAGAACCCCACTTCAGAACCCAACACCAGAACCCAACACCAGAACCCAACACCAGAACCCAACACCAGAACCCAATACCAGAACCCAACACCAGAACCCAACATCACCAACACCAGAACCCACATCACCAACACCAGAACCCAACACCAGAACCCAACACCAGAACCCAACTTCAGAACCCAACACCAGAACCCAACACCAGAACCCAACATCACCAACACCAGAACCCAACATCACCAACACCAGAACCCAACACCAGAACCCAACACCAGAACCCAACACCAGAACCCAACATCACCAACACCAGAACCCAACTTCAGAACCCAACATCACCAACACCAGAATCCAACACCAGAACCCAACATCACCAACACCAGAACCCAACACCAGAACCGAACTTCAGAACCCAACACCAGAACCCAACATCACCAACACCAGAACCCAACACCAGAACCCAACACCAGAACCCAACACCAGAACCCAACATCACCAACACCAGAACCCAACACCAGAACCGAACTTCAGAACCCAACTTCAGAACCCAACATCACCAACACCAGAACCCAACACCAGAACCCAACACCAGAACCCAACTTCAGAACCCAACATCACCAACACCAGAACCAAACATCACCAACACCAGAACCCAACACCAGAACCCAACACCAGAACCCAACACCAGAACCCAACACCAGAACCCAACATCACCAACATCAGCACCTCCTCCCTAACCCAGGGAGGAGGTGAGGAGAAGCAGACACATTACCCGTGGCAGCACGCCCTTTTGTATCCCACGGTGAGATTAGCATAAAAGGCGTAAAATTCAAAGGCATGGTACATCCTGAACGAGCTTTGAAATATTTAGGGCCGGTTTGGACCCGGTGTGAGAGGGCCTCAAAGCACGGCGTAATCAAAAGTGATGTTTGGCTGTGGATGCTGTTTGAATGTATTAGCGTGTGATGTTGATGTGTCGGGGGGGGGGGGGGGGGGGGGGGGGGGCGGGGGCTGACCTCGTGCAGCGGAGCGGCTCTGATTGTTGCGGTGGCCGTTCAGAATCCCGCCGTGTGTGATGTCACCAGCAGCTCTGTCTTCATGTGCTGGATGTACCTGATGGTTAAGGCTCATAGCGTCGTTACGTAGCTAGCTATCAGCGGTGGGGTGGGGCATGGGTAGCATTTAAACGTTAACACAACCTGTGTGTTAACAGACCCATTTAAACGTTAACACAACCTGTGTGTTAACAGACCCATTTAAACGTTAACACAACCTGTGTGTTAACAGACCCATTTAAACGTTAACACAACCTGTGTGTTAACAGACCCATTTAAACGTTAACACAACCTGTGTGTTAACAGACCCATTTAAACGTTAACACAACCTGTGTGTTAACAGACCCATTTAAACGTTAACACAACCTGTGTGTTAACAGACCCATTTAAACGTTAACACAACCTGTGTGTTAACAGACCCATTTAAACGTTAACACAACCTGTGTGTTAACAGACCCATTTAAACGTTAACACAACCTGTGTGTTAACAGACCCATTTAAACGTTAACACAACCTGTGTGTTAACAGACCCATTTAAACGTTAACACAACCTGTGCCTCGCTGATCAACACAGAAATATACATATAATGTAACAAACATAATACAAGCAAAGTCAGGGGAAGAAGACGAGCAGGAGAACAGGAGGAGGTCAAGAGCAGACCAGGAGGAGGAGACCAGGGAGGAGGAGACAAGGAGGAGGAGACCAGGGAGGAGACAAGGAGGAGACCAGGGAGGAGAAAAGGAGGAGACCAGGGAGGAGGAGACAAGGAAGAGGAGACCAGGGAGTAGACAAGGAGGAGACCAGGGAGGAGACAAGGAGGAGACCAGGGAGGAGGAGACAAGGAAGAGGAGACCAGGGAGTAGACAAGGAGGAGACCAGGGAGGAGAAAAGGAGGAGACCAGGGAGGAGGAGACAAGGAAGAGGAGACCAGGGAGTAGACAAGGAGGAGACCAGGGAGGAGACAAGGAGGAGACCAGGGAGGAGGAGACAAGGAAGAGGAGACCAGGGAGGAGACACGGAGGAGACCAGGGAGGAGAAAAGGAGGAGACCAGGGAGGAGGAGACAAGGAAGAGGAGACCAGGGAGTAGACAAGGAGGAGACCAGGGAGGAGACAAGGAGGAGACCAGGGAGGAGGAGACAAGGAAGAGGAGACCAGGGAGGAGACAAGGAGGAGACCAGGGAGGAGACAAGGAGGAGACCAGGGAGGAGGAGACAAGGAAGAGGAGACAAGGAGGAGACCAGGGAGGAGACAAGGAGGAGGAGACCAGGGAGGAGACAAGGAGGAGACCAGGGAGGAGACAAGGAGGAGGAGACCAGGGAGGAGGAGACAAGGAAGAGGAGACCAGGGAGGAGACAAGGAGGAGGAGACCAGGGAGGAGACAAGGAGGAGACCAGGGAGGAGACAAGGAGGAGGAGACCAGGGAGGAGGAGACAAGGAAGAGGAGACCAGGGAGGAGACAAGGAGGAGGAGACCAGGGAGGAGACAAGGAGGAGACCAGGAAGGAGACAAGGAGGAGGAGACCAGGGAGGAGACAAGGAGGAGGAGACCAGGGAGGAGACAAGGAGGAGGAGACCAGGGAGGAGACAAGGAAGAGGAGACCAGGGAGGAGAAAAGGAGGAGACCAGGGAGGAGGAGACAAGGAAGAGGAGACCAGGGAGTAGACAAGGAGGAGACCAGGGAGGAGACAAGGAGGAGACCAGGGAGGAGACAAGGAGGAGACCAGGGAGGAGACAAGGAGGAGACCAGGAAGGAGACAAGGAGGAGGAGACCAGGGAGGAGACAAGGAGGAGGAGACCAGGGAGGAGACAAGGAGGAGACCAGGAAGGAGACAAGGAGGAGGAGACCAGGGAGGAGACAAGGAGGAGGAGACCAGGGAGGAGACAAGGAAGAGGAGACCAGGGAGGAGGAGACAAGGAAGAGGAGACCAGGGAGGAGACAAGGAGGAGGAGACCAGGGAGGAGACAAGGAGGAGGAGACCAGGGAGGAGACAAGGAGGAGGAGACCAGGGAGGAGACAAGGAGGAGGAGACCAGGGAGGAGACAAGGAAGAGGAGACCAGGGAGGAGGAGACAAGGAAGAGGAGACCAGGGAGGAGACAAGGAGGAGGAGACCAGGGAGGAGACAAGGAGGAGACCAGGAAGGAGACAAGGAGGAGGAGACCAGGGAGGAGACAAGGAGGAGGAGACCAGGGAGGAGACAAGGAGGAGGAGACCAGGGAGGAGACAAGGAGGAGGAGACCAGGGAGGAGACAAGGAGGAGACCAGGGAGGAGACAAGGAGGAGACCAGGAAGGAGACAAGGAGGAGGAGACCAGGGAGGAGACAAGGAGGAGGAGACCAGGGAGGAGACAAGGAAGAGGAGACCAAGGAGGAGGAGACAAGGAAGAGGAGACCAGGGAGGAGACAAGGAGGAGGAGACCAGGGAGGAGACAAGGAGGAGACCAGGGAGGAGACAAGGAGGAGGAGACCAAGGAGGAGGAGACCAGGGAGGAGACAAGGAGGAGACCAGGGAGGAGGAGACAAGGAAGAGGAGACCAGGGAGGAGACAAGGAGGAGAAGATCAGGGAGGAGACAAGGAGGAGACCAGGGAGGAGACAAGTAGGAGACCAGGGAGGAGGAGACAAGGAACAGGAGACCAGGGAGGAGACAAGGAGGAGGAGACCAGGGAGGAGACAAGGAGGAGACCAGGGAGAAGACAATGAGGAGGAGACCAGGGAGGAGACAAGGAGGAGGAGACCAGGGAGGAGACAAGGAGGACACAAGGAAGAGGAGACCAGGGAGGAGACAAGGAGGAGGAGACCAGGGAGGAGACAAGGAGGAGACAAGGAGGAGGAGACCAGGGAGGAGGAGACCAGGGAGGAGACAAGGAGGAGGAGACCAGGGAGGAGACAAGGAGGAGACCAGGGAGAAGACAATGAGGAGGAGACCAGGGAGGAGACAAGGAGGAGGAGACTAGGGAGGAGACAAGGAGGACACAAGGAAGAGGAGACCAGGGAGGAGACAAGGAGGAGGAGACCAGGGAGGAGACAAGGAGGAGACAAGGAGGAGGAGACCAGGGAGGAGACAAGGAGGAGACCAGGGAGGAGACAAGGAGGAGGAGACCAGGGAGGAGACAAGGAGGAGACCAGGAGGAGGAGACCAGGGAGGAGACAAGGAGGAGACAAGGAGGAGGAGACCAGGGAGGAGGAGACCAGGGAGGAGACAAGGAGGAGACAAGGAGGAGGAGACCAGGGAGGAGACAAGGAGGAGACAAGGAGGAGGAGACCAGGGAGGAGACAAGGAGGAGACAAGGAGGAGGAGACCAGGGAGGAGGAGACCAGGGAGGAGACAAGGAGGAGACCATGGAGGAGGAGACCACAGAGGAGGACAACAGGAGGAGAAAAAGAGGAGAAACAGAAGGATCAAGAGACCACTAGGATTATACACCACTAGGAGTTTTAAACCAGGAGCAGCTGGTTCACTGGACCTTATCCAGGTCCTGGGTTCGGCAGTTAGTCCAGAACTTTTTCCTTTACCCGCCTTTTCTGATACATTTCTTCTTTTTGTGTGGAATTTAGTTTGAGATCCAACCCCTGACGCTGATTGTCAGAGCTCAGCGTCATCTGACAATCACAGCTGCTTCGTCAATAATCAAAACCCTCCTCTCTCCCCATCCTCTACTTCTCCTTTTCCCTCTTCCTCTCTCCTCTCGCCTCATCCTGTCTCCTCTCCCCATCCTCATCCTCTCTCCTCCTTCCCTCTGAGCCGTGCCATCCACCTGCCGATCAAGCTCTGCTGTATTCAAGGGGCCTGGTGTTAAGGATCATTTCTGGCTGTAATCCTGCTCAAGCTAATAAGCTCCTGCTGGCGCCTGCTACTTGCTACTCGGTCCTTTGTTTGCAGCATTCATTTAAGCCTCAGAAATCCATCCGTTTAGCCTGGCTGGGGGGGGGGGGGGGGGGGGGGGGACTGGGAGGGGACCGTCCTGACTGGGAGGGGAACGTCCTGGCTGGGAGGGGAACGTCCTGGCTGGGAGGGGGGGGGGGGGGACTGGGAGGGGAACGTCCTGGCTGGGAGGGGGGAGGGGACCGTCCTGGCTGGGGGGGGGAAGGGGACAGTCCTGGCTGGGAGGGGGGAGGGGACAGTCCTTGCTGGGGCGTTAGATTAGTAGACACAAAGAGAAGGTAGAGCAAACAGAAGAGACCACGCTGGTGTTTGGAGAAGGGCTCTCTCACCCAGCTTCCCCCTCTCTCTCTGTCTCTCTCCCTCCTCTCTTTCTCCCACCATCCCTCTCTATCTTAAATCATCCACCCGTCTCTCTCCCTCCCTCCCTGATCCCTCTTTCTTTTCTGCTCCTCCTTCCTACCCAATTCTCTCCCTCTTATCCCCTCTACTCTATCGCCATCCTCCCTCTCTCTCCCCCCTCTCCCTCCCTCTCTGTTGTCCTGGACACAAAGGGAAGCTTAAACAAAGAGAGGCTCTCTCTCTCTCTCTCTCTCTCTCCCTCTGTCTCTCTAACCTGCCGTTTGTACAAGGTCTCTATTTCTCTCTCTCTCTCTCTCTGCTGTTTGTACAAGGTCTCTCTCTCTCTCTCTCTCTCTCTCTCTCTCGCTCTCTCTCTCTCTCTGCTGTTTGTACAAGGTCTCTCTCTCTCTCTCTCTGCTGTTTGTACAAGGTCTCTCTCTCTCTCTCTCTCTCTCTCTCGCTCTCTCTCTCTGCTGTTTGTACAAGGTCTCTCTCTCTCTCTCTCTCTCTCTGCTGTTTGTACAAGGTCTCTCTCTCTCTCTCTCTCTCTCTGCTGTTTGTACAAGGTCTCTCTCTCTCTCTCTCTCTCTGCTGTTTGTACAAGGTCTCTCTCTCTCTGTTGCTCTCTCTCTCTCTGCTGTTTGTACAAGGTCTCTCTCTCTCTCTCTCTGCTGTTTGTACAAGGTCTCTCTCTCTGTTGATCTCTCAGACATCTCTCTACCGTTAGAGAGGGAATAGTTTGTGGTCTAGGAGGAACACAAACGCACCAATAGTGGGACTAACTGTGATTAAGTGTCTCCAGAAGTGAACAAAGGGCAAAGGATCGCTTTCGACAGGATGTTAAAAACAAGAAAACTATTATCTACTACATGTGTGAACAAATAGGCTCGCTTTTTGGAGTTGAAAGGATGTGGATGCCTCTGGTCCGAAGCACAGAGATGTGTGGTACTAAAGTAGTAACGCCACTACTAATCATCATAATAAATACACTTTAAATTGTGCCTTTCATAAAGGGAAGCAGCTCCAAGTGCTTTCCATCCATCTAAACACCATCAGACAGGATATAGGAACAGGAAGCCCAGAAAGAAAATGAGCTTATAAGTGCAGAACCGTTTTTAATGATCAAAGGCCGTATGATGTTGAGTCATTTAAAGCCATTTCACAATCGACCCTCTAGGGACATCATACGGGGGAGTCCACCCTGATAGATAGATCAGCCTACCAGTTGGTTCAGTCCACTGAGTAGACTGATATATCTATCATACATCTGCCTACCAGTTGGTTCAGTCCACTGAGTAGACTGATCTATCTATCATACATCTGCCTACCAGTTGGTTCAGTCCACTGAGTAGACTGATCTATCTATCATACATCTGCCTACCAGTTGGTTCAGTCCACTGAGTAGACTGATCTATCTATCATACATCTGGGTGGACATTTAAACAACATGACCACATAAATGAAGGGAAACTATAAGAGCAGGTTATGTGGAGGACAGATGAGTCCAACAGTCTGTTTCATGTCATCTTGAGAGGTTTAGCTCTCGCTCTAACCCAACCATCAACCAATTGTGTTGTCCCATCGGTTGTCTCAGCGTTGTTGTCACCCCATGGGGGTCAGGACCAGGGTCAACAGCCCCTCCTCTACCAGGTATGGGGAGAGGGTGGAGGTATGGGGAGAGGGGGGAGGTATGGGGAGAGGGTGGGGGTATGTTGAGAGGAAGGAGGTATGGGGAGAGGGTGGGGGTATGGGGAGAGGGTGGAGGTATGGTATGGGGAATCAGGTCCAGGGTCAACAGCCCCTCCTCCACCAGGTATGGGGAGAGGGTGGAGGTGTGGTGAGAGGGTGGAGGTGTGGGGGGAGGGTGGAGGTATGGTGAGAGGGTGGAGGTATGGGGAGAGGGTGGAGGTGTGGTGAGAGGGTGGAGGTATGGTGAGAGGGTGGAGGTATGGGGAGAGGGTGGAGGTATGGGGAGAGGGTGGGGGTATGGGGAGAGGGTGGAGGTATGGTAAGGGGAATCAGGTCCAGGGTCAACAGCCCCTCCTCCACCAGGTATGGGGAGAGGGTGGAGGTGTGGTGAGAGGGTGGAGGTGTGGTGAGAGGGTGGAGGTGTGGTGAGAGGGTGGAGGTATGGGGAGAGGGTGGAGGTATGGTGAGAGGGTGGAGGTGTGGTGAGAGGGTGGAGGTGTGGTGAGAGTGTGGAGGTATGGTGAGAGGGAGGAGGTATGGGGAGAGGGTGGAGGTATGGGGAGAGGGTGGAGGTAAGGGGAGAGGGTGGAGGTATGGGGAGAGGGGGGAGGTATGGGTAGAGGGTGGAGGTATGGTATGGGGAATCAGGTCCAGGGTCAACAGCCCCTCCTCCACCAGGTATGGGGAGAGGGTGGAGGTAAGGGGAGAGGGTGGAGGTATGGGGAGAGGGTGGAGGTATGGTATGGGGGTCAGGCCCAGGGTCAACAGCCCCTCCTCCACCAGGTATGGGGGGAGGGTGGAGGTGTGGTGAGAGGGTGGAGGTGTGGTGAGAGGGTGGAGGTATGGGGAGAGGGTGGAGGTATGGTGAGAGGGTGGAGGTATGGGGGGAAGGTGGAGGTATGGTGAGAGGGTGGAGGTATGGGGAGAGGGTGGAGGGTGGAGGTATGGGGAGAGGGTGGAGGTATGGGGAGAGGGTGGAGGTATGGGGAGAGGGGGGAGGTATGGGGAGAGGGTGGAGGTATGGGGAGAGGGGGGAGGTATGGGGAGAGGGTGGAGGTATGGGGAGAGGGGGGAGGTATGGGGAGAGGGTGGAGGTATGGGGAGAGGGGGGAGGTATGGGGAGAGGGTGGAGGTATGGTATGGGGGTCAGGCCCAGGGTCAACAGCCCCTCCTCCACCAGGTATGGTGAGAGGGTGGAGGTGTGGTGAGAGGGTGGAGGTGTGGTGAGAGGGTGGCGGTATGGGGAGAGGGTGGAGGTATGGTGAGAGGGTGGAGGTGTGGTGAGAGGGTGGAGGTGTGGTGAGAGTGTGGAGGTATGGTGAGAGGGTGGAGGTATGGGGGGAGGGTGGAGGTGTGGTGAGAGGGTGGAGGTGTGGTGAGAGGGTGGCGGTATGGGGAGAGGGTGGAGGTATGGTGAGAGGGTGGAGGTATGGGGGGAGGGTGGAGGGTGGAGGTATGGGGAGAGGGTGGAGGTATGGTATGGGGGTCAGGCCCAGGGTCAACAGCCCCTCAGGTTGAAGACACCCCGCCCACGTTACTACCGTTACGATCACCACCCCCCCCCCCCCCCCCCCCCCGACCCCGGCGATGCTACTGGCTACTGCCGGGGTCGCTGGATGTCTGGGCGGCTTGATTAGCTTAGCGGCGCGGCGTAGTCCATGTGGATTGTTTGCTAATGAAAGACATTAAGGAGCTAATGAAATGACGGAGCACTTTTGATCAGGGCGCGTCCTCCATCTTCTGTTGTCTTTACGGGACGAAGCGTTTTCTCTGGGCGTGTTAAAGAACAACGTGTTGGATCCCGTGGGTCGTCCTCTGTCTCCTGTCAGCATCACGTTTGACTTCTCAATCACGGCACACACATCCAGAACACAGACGATTTCCGTCTGCCCAGAATGAGATTTTGAAATAGGAGTTGATTGAATAGTTTGAGGGCAGACTTGGAGGGCAGGATGGAGCTGCGTCCAGACAGGAAGTAGCTTCTCTAATGGAGGCTCTCAACGGCCACATCAATCTCTACAATATGTCCCCCACTTAGCATCATCATGGCCAACAACATGCCCCGCCCCTTGTGTCCAGGGCTCAATTGTGATTGGCTGGCTCCTGTTCTATCGCGCTAGGAATTATGGGATGCTGCCATGCAGCCAGTCTCCTTGAGTGTTTGTGAGACGTGGAGATCTTAAAAGTCGCAGATGAGACTTATGGAAACACTGAAATACTCACACACTTGTTAAATATTGCAGTAATGCAGGCAACACACGCACACACATAGGCACACACACACACAGAAAACACACACACAAACGCACACACAGAAAACACACACGCACACACAAACACACACACACACACACACAGAAAACACACGCACACACACGCAAACACACAAACTAGAGAAAAGTAAATCATGGCACCTTACAAAGGGTCCAAATGTAATGAAAAAGCTTTTAAGCTTCTGCCCAAACATTTCGATAGCATCTTCAGAGCGGTTTTATTCCCTGCTCAGCGCTGCCGGGCTAATTCCTTCTGCTCTACAAGGTATGAACAAAGGGACCAGGTTTCTCTGAACTGGAATGTCCCATCGAAGGTGTGGTGTCCAGTTCCATCACTGGTCTGCTGATAACTAAATGATTACCATGGTAACACCCGTTAGGGCAGGGTCATTTATAAACTGGAACCTGATCAATACAAATCAATACATTCAATCAATTCAACTAATGTGGCTTTTCTTGTAAAATTGCAACACAAAGTGCGTAATAAGGGAAACAACAGAACAAGAACAAGGGTATTTTAAAATAAGACTACAAACTCTACATCACGGATATACATTTAATAGGTAGGTAGAAATAAGTAGAATTAAACAAAACATTACACTACTTGATTAGAAGAAAGATTACAACAAATATGAAAATATAGTGAAACCTGGGGCCTCGACCTGGGGCCTCGACCTGGGGCCTCGACCTGGGGCCTCGACCTGGGGCCTCGACCTGGGGCCCCGACCTGGGGCCCCGACCTGGGGCCTCGACCTGGGGCCCGACCTGGGGCCCCCGACCTGGGGCCCGACCTGGGGGCCCCGACCTGGGGCCTCGACCTGGGGCCCCGACCTGGGGCCTCGACCTGGGGCCTCGACCTGGGGCCCCGACCTGGGGCCCCGACCTGGGGCCTCGACTTGGGGCTGTGATGGAGCCACTTGTATATTTATAGGTCTCATTTGGAGGAGAAATGTGCGGTGCAATGGGTAGAGGGGGGTGACCCCGCCAGCCCTACAGAACCAACAGCCTGGTCCTGACCCACATCCCTCTGACTCATGACCCCGCCAGCCCTACAGAACCAACAGCCTGGTCCTGACCCACATCCCTCTGACTCATGACCCCGCCAGCCCTACAGAACCAACAGCCTGGTCCTGACCCACATCCCTCTGACTCATGACCCCGCCAGCCCTACAGAACCAACAGCCTGGTCCTGACCCACATCCCTCTGACTCATGACCCCGCCAGCCCTACAGAACCAACAGCCTGGTCCTGACCCACATCCCTCTGACTCATGACCCCGCCAGCCCTACAGAACCAACAGCCTGGTCCTGACCCACATCCCTCTGACTCATGACCCCGCCAGCCCTACAGAACCAACAGCCTGGTCCTGACCCACATCCCTCTGACTCATGACCCCGCCAGCCCTACAGAACCAACAGCCTGGTCCTGACCCACATCCCTCTGACTCATGACCCCGCCAGCCCTACAGAACCAACAGCCTGGTCCTGACCCACATCCCTCTGACTCAGACTGACCTGGAGGAGGTAGGGGGAGGTGGAGGAGGTCGGGGAGGTGGAGTTAGGGGGAGGTGGAGGAGGTCGGGGAGGTGGAGGTAGGGGAGGTGGAGGAGGTGGAGGAGGTAGGGGAGGTGGAGGAGGTCGGGAGGTGGAGTAGGGGGAGGTGGAGGAGGTCGGGGAGGTGGAGTTAGGGGGAGGTGGAGGAGGTCGGGGAGGTGGAGTTAGGGGGAGGTGGAGGAGGTCGGGGAGGTGGAGGTAGGGGAGGTGGAGGAGGTCGGGGAGGTGGAGTTAGGGGGAGGTGGAGGAGGTCGGGGAGGTGGAGTTAGGGGGAGGTGGAGGAGGTCGGGGAGGTGGAGGTAGGGGGAGGTGGAGGAGGTCGGGGAGGTGGAGTTAGGGGGAGGTGGAGGAGGTCGGGGAGGTGGAGGAGGTGGAGGAGGTAGGGGGAGGTGGAGGAGGTCGGGGAGGTGGAGTTAGGGGGAGGTGGAGGAGGTCGGGGAGGTGGAGGTAGGGGGAGGTGGAGGAGATCGGGGGAGGTGGAGGAGGTAGGGGGAGGTGGAGGAGGTAGGCGGAGGTGGAGGAGGTCGGGGAGGTGGAGGTAGGGGGAGGTGGAGGAGGTCGGGGGAGGTGGAGGAGGTGGAGGAGGTAGGGGGAGGTGGAGGAGGTCGGGGAGGTGGAGTTAGGGGGAGGTGGAGGAGGTCGGGGAGGTGGAGGTAGGGGGAGGTGGAGGAGGTCGGGGGAGGTGGAGGAGGTGGAGGAGGTAGGGGGAGGTGGAGGAGGTAGGCGGAGGTGGAGGAGGTCGGGGAGGTGGAGGTGCAGAAGGACTGTGTCTTCAGGCTGTAAAGGTGTCTCAGCGGGAGTAAGTCTGATAAGCACTCCAGAACGTCTCCTTGTTCCTCTGTCTTCTCTCTGAAGACCATGTGGATTCTCCTGTTCCTTTATCATGCGGCTGCTTTTCTCTCTCATTTCCCCTCTTGTTGTCTCTCTTCCCTCGCCATCTTCTTCTCTTGCTCTCTCTATTTCCACCTCCTTCTCTCTCCCACAATCTCCCTCTCTTCCTCTCTTGTGCCTCTCTCTTTCTCTCCCCTAACTACTCACTAAACACACTAAAGTACTAACTACACACTAAGCAGTACACACTAAAGACTACACTAACTACACTAAACACTACACACTAAACACCACACTAACTACACACTAAACACTAGACTAACTACCCACTAAACACTACCCACTAAACACTGGACTAACTACACACTACACACTACACACTAAACACTAGACTAACTACACACTACACACTACACACTAAACACTAGACTAGCTACACACTAAACACTACACACTAAACACTACACTTACTACACACTACACACTAGACTAACTACCCACTAAACACACTAAAGTACTAACTACACACTAAGTAGTACACACTTAAGACTACACTGACTACACTAAACACTAGACTAACTACACACTACACACTAAACACTAGACTAACTACACACTACACACTAAACACTAGACTAGCTACACACTAAACACTACACACTAAACACTACACTAACTTCACACTACACACTACACTAACTACACACTACACACTAGACTAACTACACACTAAACACTACACACTAAACACTACACTAACTACACACTACACTAACTACACACTACACACTAGACTAACTACACACTACACACTACACAGTAGACTAACTACACACTAAGTAGTACACACTTAAGACTACACTGACTACACTAAACACTAGACTAACTACACACTACACACTAAACACTAGACTAACTACACACTACACACCAAACACTAGACTAGCTACACACTAAACACTACACACTAAACACTACACTAACTACACACTACACACTACACTAACTACACACTACACACTACACACTAGACTAACTACACACTAAACACTACACACTAAACACTACACTAACTACACACTACACTAACTACACACTACACACTACACACTAGACTAACTACACACTACACACTACACAGTAGACTAACTACACACTAGAATAACTACACACTACACACTACACACTAGACTAACTACACACTACACACTAGACTAACTACACACTAGACTAACTACACACTACACACTAGACTAACTACACACTACACACTACACACTAGACTAACTACCCACTAGACTAACTACACACTACACACTAGACTAACTACACACTACACACTAGACTAACTACACACTAAACACTACACACTAAACACTACACTAACTACACACTACACACTACACTAACTACACACTACACACTAGACTAACTACACACTACACACTACACAGTAGACTAACTACACACTAGACTAACTACACACGACACACTACACACTAGACTAACTACACACTACACACTAGACTAACTACACACTACACACTACACACTAGACTAACTACACACTAGACTAACTACACACTACACACTAGACTAACTACACACTACACACTACACACTAGACTAACTACACACTAGACTAACTACACACTACACACTAGACTAACTACACACTACACACTACACACTAGACTAACTACACACTACACAGTTTATTGCCGTTGCCAGGTTTGCAGGTCACCAAGCATGATGGTCTACATTCCACCATTACCTTGTTCATGAGATGAAAATGTTTTTTTCAAAGCCATAACGACAACATGAGAACGTAACAGAATTGTGCTTTTATTGCATTTTTATGCTCTTGTTTTATTATTATACAAATATACATTAAAATCGAATCCCCCGAACGTCCAAATCGAATAAATTAACAGTTACTGTGATTGAATCGCATGAAGGCGGGCTTAACATCTCAACCAATCAGAACACAGCTGGAGCCTGATGTCCCACTACAACCAATCAAATCACACTTCTCCTGTGTTTCTTCCCACCCTCATCTTTTGTTTTACTTATTACACTTAGCATGATGCGCTCTGAACAACAACCCTGGCAGTGTTAATGCCTTGCTCTACCAGTGAGAATCAAACCCCTAACCCTGGCAGTGTTAATGCCTTGCTCAACCAGTGAGAATCAAACCCCTAACCCTGGCAGTGTTACTGCCTTGCTCTACCAGTGAGAATCAAACCCCTAACCCTGGCAGTGTTACTGCCTTGCTCTACCAGTGAGAATCAAACCCCTAACCCTGGCAGTGTTACTGCCTTGCTCTACCAGTGAGAATCAAACCCCTAACCCTGGCAGTGTTAATGCCTTGCTCTACCAGTGAGAATCAAACCCCTAACCCTGGCAGTGTTAATGCCTTGCTCTACCAGTGAGAATCAAACCCCTAACCCGGGCAGTGTTACTGCCTTGCTCTAAGGCAGCTGGTATTTTCCCAGGACGGGAGATGGGAATAATGATTTTGGTGTGGTTCCCACAGAAGTCCTAATCCCCATTGATGCGTCTGTATGACCCTAACCGTGACCCTAACCCTGACCCTAACCCTGACCCTGTCATGGCTTCCTAACCTGATTATGAACCCTAACCCATAGATCTAAAGGTCAATGCATGGGTCAATGTGCCACTGAAGTGTGGTGCAGACGTTCTATCAATAATGACACCTTCCAAATGAAGTCAAATAATCGTCTTTAAAGATCTCAAAATACAACAATGTTTATCTTTGTATTCATGATCACATATTTCTGTTGTATCTTTTTTATAATGTACAATTATCTTTTTTATAAAGAAGATATTTCTCAAATATGTGAATGTTAGGTTTCACTAGCAGAGTGAAGCTGCAACATGAGCCAATGGAAATACTGCCTTGCTCTTTACAGAGTGGAGCAGTACTGCCTTCCCAGCCACCATCTCCCTCTGGAAACATCAAACCACTGGCCAGACCACAGCCAAACAAGGGGACACGTTTAGAAACCTGGTCCCACCAACACGCAGCCTCAGCAGACAATCGCCTGGCAGATCTTGGGTAGGAAAGAGCCAGTGCTGCTAATCCGTCTTAAGTCTCTCAGGTAATTTATTTGATATCTGCCATCTCCTCTTCTCTCAGGTGCTTCTGTAGGCTGTAAGCCCTCCTCCACAAACATCTGTCACCACAGTGAGAAGATTGATACCATCTACCTGTCTGTCTGTCTGTCTACCTGTCTGCCTGCTAGGGGGGTCTTCACAACACACAACACACTCACACCATAAAAACACACACACACACACACACACACACAAACATAAAATTCACCATGGAAGCACTCCCAGTTTGAAGCCATCTTGATGCTCTCACTATTATTCCAGTTGCTAGAAACACTTGACTCTGCCTCCCAGTGGAATAATTACTATTATCATCGGCGTCTGTAGCAGCTTATTAGAAGACTGTTGCTCTTTTATTTTCCATCGCAGCTTTATCGCCCAGCATAATGATATTCTGTCAGATAGAGTGAAAAATTAACAGTCTATTTTACGAGCCAGCATCAGTGCAGAGAGCAAACACCTCTTAAGGCCCGGGGTATCGGCTGTGAAACAGCAGAAAACACCAAATAAAGAGTTAAGAGCCGACAGAGAAGATCATTCCCTGTGCACCTGCCAGGACACAGTGCAGAACCCCCGTACATAAGAACATGTACATACATCTATTAGACATAATAACAGGTATATATCTATTAGACATAATAGATGTATATACATCTATTAGACATAATAACAGGTATACATCTATTAGACATAATAGATGTATATACATCTATTAGACATAATAACAGGTATACATCTATTAGACATAATAGATGTATATACATCTATTAGACATAATAACAGGTATACATATATTAGACATAATAGATGTATATACATCTATTAGACATAATAACAGGTATATATCTATTAGACATAATAACAGGTATATATATATTAGACATAATAGATGTATATACATCTATTAGACATAATAACAGGTATACATCTATTAGACATAATAGATGTATATACATCTATTAGACATAATAACAGGTGTATATCTATTAGACATAATAGATGTATATACATCTATTAGACATAATAACAGGTGTATATCTATTAGACATAATAACAGGTATACATCTATTAGACATAATAGATGTATATACATCTATTAGACATAATAACAGGTATATATCTATTAGACATAATAACAGGTATACATCTATTAGACATAATAGATGTATATACATCTATTAGACATAATAACAGGTATATATCTATTAGACATAATAACAGGTATACATCTATTAGACATAATAGATGTATATACATCTATTAGACATAATAACAGGTATATATCTATTAGACATAATAACAGGTATACATCTATTAGACATAATAGATGTATATACATCTATTAGACATAATAACAGGTATATATCTATTAGACATAGTGGCATTATGCATTATTTAATGGCATCCCAACATGACTCAAGAACTGCATGTTTTTGCACACACTGTGGAAATAAAAAGCTCAGCTTCCACAAAACAGAAGTAATCAATTTGATTGTTTTGGGAAACTCATGAATCTATCTTGCAGTGACTGAACAATGCCAAGCTAATACTAAATATTTGTAATCAGTTCTAAGACAGTTTTCAAATATTCCCTTTAATAAAATGAAATAAAACATGACCTATCCATGTTCCTGTGTTTTCCTGTATTTGTTTTTAATTACTATTTACGATAAGAATATAACGGTAATTAAATGTATTCATCACATGCTCTGATTTTCCAAAAGCTCTGCTGAAAGAGCTGTCAAGGTAAAACAAGATGTCTAGCCCATGATGCCAACATTACTTCATTAAAACGATTAAAGGTGTCCCCTTTTTCGAATTCCTAATCTAACATAATGTTCTAGCAGATATTGTGTCTTTGTGAGTGGTAGTTGGCCGGTTCCACATGTAGAGCACACTAACAGCAGTTTGTTCAAGGCTTCTGGCACACTGAAGGCGCTGTATTGGGGTGTGAGCAGTGTGTTGGAGCAGGAGACTGTAAGCAGTGTGTTGGAGCAGGAGACAGTGTGTTGGAGCAGGAGACAGTAAGCAGTGTGTTGGAGCAGGAGACAGTAAGCAGTGTGTTGGAGCAGGAGACAGTGTGTTGGAGCAGGAGACAGTAAGCAGTGTGTTGGAGCAGGAGACAGTGTGTTGGAGCAGGAGACAGTGTGTTGGAGCAGGAGACTGTAAGCAGTGTGTTGGAGCAGGAGACTGTAAGCAGTGTGTTGGAGCAGGAGACAGTGTGTTGGAGCAGGAGACAGTGTGTTGGAGCAGGAGACAGTAAGCAGTGTGTTGGAGCAGGAGACAGTGTGTTGGAGCAGGAGACAGTGTGTTGGAGCAGGAGACTGTAAGCAGTGTGTTGGAGCAGGAGACAGTGTGTTGGAGCAGGAGACAGTAAGCAGTGTGTTGGAGCAGGAGACAGTGTGTTGGAGCAGGAGACAGTAAGCAGTGTGTTGGAGCAGGAGACAGTGTGTTGGAGCAGGAGACAGTGTGTTGGAGCAGGAGACAGTAAGCAGTGTGTTGGAGCAGGAGACAGTGTGTTGGAGCAGGAGACAGTGTGTTGGAGCAGGAGACAGTAAGCAGTGTGTTGGAGCAGGAGACAGTAAGCAGTGTGTTGGAGCAGGAGACAGTAAGCAGTGTGTTGGAGCAGGAGACAGTGTGTTGGAGCAGGAGACAGTAAGCAGTGTGTTGGAGCAGGAGACAGTAAGCAGTGTGTTGGAGCAGGAGACAGTGTGTTGGAGCAGGAGACAGTAAGCAGTGTGTTGGAGCAGGAGACAGTAAGCAGTGTGTTGGAGCAGGAGACAGTAAGCAGTGTGTTGGAGCAGGAGACAGTGTGTTGGAGCAGGAGACAGTAAGCAGTGTGTTGGAGCAGGAGACAGTGTGTTGGAGCAGGAGACAGTGTGTTGGAGCAGGAGACAGTAAGCAGTGTGTTGGAGCAGGAGACAGTGTGTTGGAGCAGGAGACAGTGTGTTGGAGCAGGAGACAGTAAGCAGTGTGTTGGAGCAGGAGACAGTGTGTTGGAGCAGGAGACTGTAAGCAGTGTGTTGGAGCAGGAGACAGTAAGCAGTGTGTTGGAGCAGGAGACAGTAAGCAGTGTGTTGGAGCAGGAGACAGTGTGTTGGAGCAGGAGACAGTGTGTTGGAGCAGGAGACAGTAAGCAGTGTGTTGGAGCAGGAGACAGTGTGTTGGAGCAGGAGACAGTGTGTTGGAGCAGGAGACAGTGTGTTGGAGCAGGAGACAGTAAGCAGTGTGTTGGAGCAGGAGACAGTGTGTTGGAGCAGGAGACAGTAAGCAGTATGTTGGAGCAGGAGACAGTGTGTTGGAGCAGGAGACAGTGTGTTGGAGCAGGAGACAGTGTGTTGGAGCAGGAGACTGTAAGCAGTGTGTTGGAGCAGGAGACAGTGTGTTGGAGCAGGAGACTGTAAGCAGTGTGTTGGAGCAGGAGACAGTAAGCAGTGTGTTGGAGCAGGAGACAGTGTGTTGGAGCAGGAGACAGGGTTAGGTAGGTAGTGTTCTGCTCTCAGCTCCAAACCAGTAGGTAGTGTTCTGCTCTCAGCTCCAAACCAGTAGGTAGTGTTCTGCTCTCAGCTCCAAACCAGTGCCTGCTGGCTAGAAGTGGCCAGGGGACATCAAACATAAACTGGGGACATTGTTATTTAAAAGATAGAACAAACAGAATAAAATCTTAATTTGGTCTTCAGCAAAGGGTTTACAAGGTAGAAACCTTCCAGAGTCCATCGTGCTAAGCCGGTCGGGTGCGTCTACACACCTGATCTCTATTGATTTCTTCTTGTTTGTGATCGCAGTAGCCGCCACTGCTGCCTCTCTCAAGCGAATCAGAGTCCAGGGATCCAAGAGGTGTTGGACACTGGTGTACTTTATATGACAATGTAGGTCGGTGTGATTAACTTTCCAACTAACAACTGTCAAAAGGGGAAATCGATAGGTAATTTTGGGGCCAGGCAGCAGAGGTTGCAGTCGATATGCACCCCGGCCGCCGCCGCTCAAAGACTTGAGGGACACAGGTAAAAAGATTAGCCTCCGCTAGCCTCCGTTTCTCACTCCATAATTGTCTTTGAGCAGCAATGAAGATCACCCTTATGAGAACGTCAACAGCGTTAGCGACCAATGCATCGCAAACACGACATAGCAACCTCTGTAAACTCACGTTTAAGCCACTATCTCAAAACTGGTTGTGTAAGGTTACAAGCAGTAACGCACTTCGTTTTTATTTTTTAAAGCCAGCCATGCTGAAAACATCCCATAATCCCAAGGTTAATAGTGCTATTCACATTAAGAGACACAAATCAAGTGGCCAATCAAGGCTTTTTCCATGACTATTGTATTTCGTGATCTATGTTTCTCACTTGCTCTCTGCAGGGAGGATTTTATCCGAAGCAGGAGGTAATGTGCAAGAGACATTCTCTTTGTTTCACAAAGGCCAGTTAATAGACACCCTGATCACTCATGCCTTAATGTGAGAATTATCCTTCAGAGGATTGTGCTTATCGTGCTAACGCTGGCTAATGCTAGTTAATGGAGCCGCAGCAGAGGTGACATTTTATGTTCTGTATTGTCCAGATTCTTTTCACAGAACTCAATAGCTCAAATTTATGTCAAGAGTAAGAAAGAGATAGGCCCCCGGGAAATAAAGTTACAATTGAATAGAGGCGGTTTTACTATAATGGTCCTTAAAATGTAATTCTAGGATTTTCAAGCATATGAAAAGCAACGTCTTTAGACTATAATCCTATCCCATCTTTATTGTAAATAATCCTCTGTGGCACAGTGAACTCTATTTTATTCTCCATTGTGTTTTGATAAAAACCGTGTTTGTGGGTCCTTTGATGATGGAGAAAGGACCCTCATGGAAAGAGGAGAGAGGGAGGAAAGGAGGAGGTATAGATTGAAGCACAGACTCTGGAAATGGGGTTGACTGACCTGCGATGACAGCTTTGAATGGAAGAAATCAAAAGAAAGAGAAAAAGCTTATTGGACGTATTGAATCATTTGACTTTTCAGGCAGAAGAGGTATTGGTACAGAGTGTGATCAGACTCAGAAAAACACAGAAGAACGCCACAGATACCCTGGATAGTATCTCGAAGATACTCGAGAACAACAACCCCCTGGTACACCCTGGTAAAACTACCCAGGTATACCTGAACTACCCACGCCCACATACCCTGAAACACTTAACCCTAGATACCTGAAACACTAACCTCTAGATACCTGAAACACTAACCTCTAGATACCTGAAACACTAACCCATAGATACCTGAAACACTAACCTCTAGATACCTGAAACACCTGAAACACTAACCCCTAGATACCTGAAACACTAACATCTAGATACCTGAAACACTAACCTCTAGATAACTGAAACACTAACCCCTAGATACCTGAAACACTAACATCTAGATACCTGAAACACTAACCTCTAGATACCTGAAACACTAACCCCTAGATACCTGAAACACTCAAATCTAGATACCTGAAACACTAACCTCTAGATACCTAAAACACTAACCCCTAGATACCTGAAACACCTACCTCTAGATACCTGAAACACTAACCTCTAGATACCTGAAACACTAACCTCTAGATACCTGAAACACTAACCTCTAGATACCTGAAACACTAACCTCTAGATACCCGAAACACCTGAAACACTAACCTCTAGATACCTGAAACACTAACCCCTAGATACCTGAAACCCTAACCTCTAGACACCTGAAACACCTGAAACACTAACCCCTAGATACCTGAAACACTAACCCTTAGATACCTGAAACACTAACCTCTAGATACCTGAAACACCTGAAACACTAACCTCTAGATACCTGAAACACTAACCTCTAGATACCTGAAACACTAGCCTCTAGATACCTGAAACACTAACCTCTAGATACCTGAAACACTAACCCCTAGATACCTGAAACACTAACCTCTAGATACCTGAAACACCTGAAACACTAACCCCTAGATACCTGAAACACTAACCTCTAGATACCTGAAACACTAGCCTCTAGATACCTGAAACACTAACCTCTAGATACCTGAAACACTAACCCCTAGATACCTGAAACACTAACCTCTATATACCTGAAACACCTGAAACACTAACCCCTAGATACCTGAAACACCTGAAACACTAACCCCTAGATACCTGAAACACCTGAAACACTAACCCCTAGACACCTGAAACACTAACCCCTAGATACCTGAAACACTAACCCCTAGATACCTGAAACACTAACCTCTAGACACCTGAAACACCTGAAACACTAACCCCTAGATACCTGAAACACTAACCTCTAGATACCTGAAACACTAACCTCTAGATACCTGAAACACTAACCTCTAGATACCTGAAACACTAACCCCTAGATACCTGAAACACTAACCTCTAGATACCTGAAACACTAACCTCTAGATACCTGAAACACTAACCCCTAGATACCTGAAACACTAACCTCTAGATACCTGAAACACTAACCCCTAGATACCTGAAACACCTACCTCTAGATACCTGAAACACTAACCTCTAGATACCTGAAACACTAGCCTCTAGATACCTGAAACACCTGAAACACTAACCCCTAGATACCTGAAACACCTGAAACACTAACCTCTAGATACCTGAAACACTAACCCCTAGATACCTGAAACACCTACCTCTAGATACCTGAAACACTAACCCCTAGATACCTGAAACACTAACCTCTAGATACCTGAAACACTAACCTCTAGATACCTGAAACACTAACCTCTAGATACCTGAAACACTAGCCTCTAGATACCTGAAACACCTGAAACACTAACCCCTAGATACCTGAAACACCTGAAACACTAACCTCTAGATACCTGAAACACTAACCCCTAGATACCTGAAACACTAACCTCTAGATACCTGAAACACCTACCTCTAGATACCTGAAACACTAACCTCTAGATACCTGAAACACTAACCCCTAGATACCTGAAACACCTACCTCTAGATACCTGAAACACTAACCCCTAGATACCTGAAACACCTGAAACACTAACCCCTAGATACCTGAAACACTAACCTCTAGATACCTGAAACACCTGAAACACTAACCCCTAGATACCTGAAACACTAACCTCTAGATACCTGAAACACTAGCCTCTAGATACCTGAAACACTAACCTCTAGATACCTGAAACACCTGAAACACTAACCCCTAGATACCTGAAACACTAACCTCTAGATACCTGAAACACTAACCTCTAGATACCTGAAACACTAACCCCTAGATACCTGAAACACTAACCTCTAGATACCTGAAACACTAACCTCTAGATACCTGAAACACTAACCCTTAGATATCTGAAACACTAACCCCTAGATACCTGAAACACCTAAAACACTAACCCCTAGATACCTGAAACACTAACCCCTAGATACCCACAAACAAGTGCCCCGAGATAGCTTGATAACTGTCCAAAGATACCCTGAAATATCCTCATAAAACCCTGGAACACCTAACCCCAAATACCCTAGTAAATCTAAGGCAGATAACAGAAATGTGTAGCCCCTAGATACCTGGAAATCCTGCCTTTAGATGGACAAATACCCCCCTTTACCATGGGATGACTGTCCTAAGATACACAAAATGGCCTACCCTAGATGCCACACCTACAACCTGATGCCCTATAATTAATTAATAATTGCCTCTTTCTATTTTGTACTGATATGTAATGTAGAAATGGACGGCTACTTAGCAATGTATCTGCTACGTACCATAGCTAACATACATGGGGTAGGCACCAGGGGCATCACAAGCAGCCTCTAAAACCACACATCTTTGCCATCTGTGCCAAATGTCAGCAGTCACAGAAGGTCAACATTCATTACAGCCATCAAAGCTAAGCACAAGCACTCCGTTTGTGAGGCAGTGTTTCATGAAATGGAGAGAACATAATGTCAAGACCCGAGGGATTAGCAGCATAATCTGAATGGTCTAGCATTGTTCTAAATTATTCTACGTTTCTGCAATTCTGTTTTGTTTTATAGAGTTACCAACCTCTGACTTCACACCCTAGGACCAGCACAAATCCCTTATGTAGCTGATGGGGATGGCCAGTGTTTTTGTTAAGCAGCCTTTCTCTATTACCTATGGATTATGTCGTTTGTTTATTCCTCATTGAAGTCTGACCTATGTAGCGCAACAGAGCTCGGTACGTTTTGAAGCTTTTGTGCTGCCCTGTCCTGGAGTAAATACCAACAACACCTCGATATTCTAAGCAGAAGAAGCACTTTATGTAGTTTTACACATCATGCAGTTCAAAACCAAGTAATAGCCTCATTTTTCCAAGCTGAAGCAAAAAAGTGGTCATTGATTTAGCGTCAAAAGGAGTGAGTGTTTCCTGCGATCTATAATTTGCGGCCAACGTCTGAGTTCTGCCCCTGTAGCTCCTGGCTCTGTGGATTTCTCTGTTGAGAAACACATTGGACTTGATTGGCGGTTATTAGCTTACATTATCACTAGGACTATTATGACATCTTTAGGATGACTATCCATTGAGGGTGCAGAGCTGTCTCCCAAGCAGCTCTACCTAACCCTGACCCTGACCCTGACCCTGACCCTGACCCTGACCCTGACCCTGACCCTAACCCTGACCCTGACCCTGAACTTGACCCTGACCTGACCCTGACCCTAACCCTGACCCTAACCCTGACCCTGACCCTGAGCCTAACCCTGACCCTAACCCTGACCCTGACTCTGTGTCTCTTCCATTTAGCTTTGGAGGTATGGTGTGGAGTGATCCTAAAGGCCTTCAGTTGATAATAAGCCCAGTAAATAGGTTTAATTATAATTATAATTATTATTATTATGATTTATGTATTAATTTATGTATTAATTTATATAGTACCTTTCATACATGACAACATAACCAAAAGTGCTGCACAATACAAAGAACATGCACACAATAATAACAAATAGAACACTAGGCAATCAAACGAGCCAGATACAAAATACAGCAGATTAAAAACCTAAGATTGTGCCGCGCAGTGAACAAAGTGCAATGCATCGATAAAAATACTTTTAGAAAAGAGATTAAAGAGAGATTGTTGAAATACTCCTGTCTCTCTAGTGTTACTATAGGACTTTAATGGTTTTAATGGTCCTGAATGATGATGATCAACCATCATGTGAATCAGCCTCCACCATATCAGCATCCGGAAGCTCGTCAAGAACCAAGTCTAATTGCCTCCACTTCTTGCAGACTTCTAAAAAAAGGTAGCAGGACTGCACAGATGGCGGTGGACTGAATATGGTGGGGCGCAAGGGACAATTAGCGTGTGAATGGATGGTGATGAGGGAGGAGGCTGGTACCGGGCCATCTCTGAGGAGCTGCAAACATCAGGTAAGCTCTCGGCCATAAGTAACCAGTCAGGCGATAACCACTAGCTGATCATCTGCCCGGTACTGCCGACCCACAACCCCGCTACAACCCTGATCACACGCAGATTAACTTAACGCAGCGTTAAAATGGGATTTCCATTCGTTAGAGCGACATCTGTGTTCCTATGCACTCAGGACTGGAGAGGAAGAGTGGGATTGAAGAAAGGAAGAAAGTGTTTTTCACTGGAGTGACTTGTTGTGGAAAACAAGCGAACGGTGTGTGATTTCAGCCTAATGAAACTCCAAACTCTGCCATCACAGCGTTCCAGTCCTGCTGGACGCTGCGTGTGTTCTCTCAGTGGCACACAAGCTCACAGGGCTGGAGAGAACTTAAAGAGTGATTCATTATGCACCACCTCTGATAGCAAGCCAGCAAGCCATCTCCCACCAAAACATTTGATGAAGATGATAAAAAAAGATGATTAACAGATGCTGCATAGAACGATGGGAAATGTAATTAAAAAGTGAAAAGGACTTTAAAAGTTTCAGGGTTTTCCAAGAACAACGGTAAAGTTGCACTAGGACATCAACAAAACAAGTAGAATAATAAGCAATAGTAGAAATATGAGGCTTTTAGGACCGTGACACAGCAACACACAACTCCACACAGCAACACACAGCAACACACAGCAACACACAACTCCACACAGCTCCACACAGCAACACACAGCAACACACAGCAACACACAACTCCACACAGCAACACACAACTCCACACAGCATCACACAGCTCCACACAGCAACACACAACTCCACACAGCAACACACAGCAACACACAGCTCCACACAGCAACACACAACTCCACACAGCAACACACAGCAACACACAACTCCACACATCAACACACAACTCCACACAGCAACACACAGCAACACACAGCTCCACACAGCAACACACAACTCCACACAGCAACACACAGCAACACACCGCTCCACACAGCAACACACAGCAACACACAGCAACACACAGCAACACACAACTCCACACAGCAAAACACAGCAACACAAAACTCCACACAGCAACACAGCAACACACAGCAACACACAGCTCCACACAGCAACACACAACTCCACACAGCAACACACAGCAACACACCGCTCCACACAGCAACACACAACTCCACACAGCAACACACAGCAACACACCACTCCACACAGCAACACACAGCTCCACACAGCAACACACAGCAACACACAGCAACACACAGCAACACACAGCAACACACAGCCACACACATCAACACACAGCTCCACACAGCAACACACAGCAACACACAGCAACACACAGCAACACACAGCAACACACAGCCACACACAGCAACACACAGCTCCCAGGGTGGCAGGAAGAGTAACGGCAGGGTTAGATTGAATCGATCACATCATTATATGCTGCTGCATCACGGCGTGCACTAGTACATGGTCCCTCACGCCTGAAGCCACTCCTTTCAGTTAACGCTCCAACGGTGGATTAACTCTGACTTCCACTGGAGGCTCCGCCTCTTCCTCATGTAGGAGGTGGCCAGGGGTGGAGGGTGAGGAAGGGTAGGTTAAGGATGGGAGGAGGCAGTGCTTAGGGGTGGAGGTGGTAGTTAAGGGGAGGAGGAGGTGGAGGTGAAGGTGCAGGTGTAGCTACAGCATGCAGGAGCACTACAGCCTGCAGGTGTAGCACTACAGCATACAGGTGTAGCACTACAGCATGCAGGTGTAGCTACAGCATGCAGGTGTAGCACTACAGCATGCAGGTGTAGCTACAGCATGCAGGTGTAGCTACAGCATACAGGTGTAGCACTACAGCATGCAGGTGTAGCTACAGCATGCAGGTGTAGCACTACAGCATGCAGGTGTAGCTACAGCATGCAGGTGTAGCAGTACAGCATGCAGGTGTAGCTACAGCATACAGGTGTAGCAGTACAGCATGCAGGTGTAGCTACAGCATGCAGGTGTAGTAGTACAGCATACAGGTGTAGCAGTACAGCATGCAGGTGTAGCACTACAGCATGCAGGTGTAGCAGTACAGCATGCAGGTGTAGCAATACAGCATGCAGGTGTAGCTACAGCATACAGGTGTAGTAGTACAGCATGCAGGTGTAGCTACAGCATGCAGGTGTAGTAGTACAGCATACAGGTGTAGCAGTACAGCATGCAGGTGTAGCACTACAGCATGCAGGTGTAGCAGTACAGCATGCAGGTGTAGCAGTACAGCATGCAGGTGTAGCTACAGCATGCAGGTGTAGCTACAGCATACAGGTGTAGCTACAGCATGCAGGTGTAGCTACAGCATGCAGGTGTAGCTACAGCATGCAGGTGTAGCTACAGCATGCAGGTGTAGCTACAGCATGCAGGTGTAGCTACAGCAGGTGTTTGGCTGGAGCTCGCAGCTCTCCAGGTAGGAAGCCAGCGAGAGGAAACAGTAAATCAATAGGTGGTCTGCGAGGGAATGACAAGCCGTTTAGTTTGGCGGCCCACTTGGTTTCACAACATGAGGTCTGGCCTTCTAAACCGACGGAGCCGTCTCGGGGAGGAAATGTTTCCCCGCACTAAATCAGATCTGTCAGCAGGGGGGTGCGTGGGGGCGTCGAGGCGGCCGACGGGCAGCGCCAGAAGAAAACACTTTATTTCCCCCCCCTCTGGTTCACTATATCAATAGAGGCCCATCCATCAGCATCACAACATCTTTACAAAGGAGCACTTGTCCTGCCTGCCACAGAACCAGCCGCTTGTGACCCGCTGGCTAGAGGCTAAAGAAAGTGCAGCGCGTGGGATTGTTTGGGAACTGAGGAGCCGCTTCATCAAGAGCCCAGCGCGTTCGGACTTTGGTCCTCGGGTCGATAATCCGTTCTGTCTGCGGGACATATCGATGGAGCGAGAGGACAGGGGACTACACCTGCAGACCCCCAGCCAGGGCTGGGAGACTGGTGGAGGAATAATGGATAACCCAGTCCAGACTGGGTTAGTAGGGCGGGACCAGTAGAATAACCCAGCAGGTGAAGTGGGGACCATGCTTGTCCAAAAAGTCTGAGGTTTATGTCTAGATTTCGATTGACAAATACAAATGCAAAAAAGCAAAAGCAGTGGTTGATCACTCTTTTTTTTTGGGGGGGGGGGGGGGGGGGGGTGAAGTAAGGACTGCCTGTATGTGCAGAAGTCCCTGCAGGTGACATACGAAATGACTCCCCAGTCTCTCAAATCCACAACAATTTGTCCTGAACTGCAAAGTCACCCTGGTACAGGAGGTAGTGTGAAAGGTAAATGTGAAATGAATTATGCATGTGAAGAAAACTCGATTATAGCGTTATTTATCTGATTGACTGGTGCTGTGGCAGCCTACCCCCCCCCCCCCCCCCCCCACGACTGCACTGAACTCTGACTGAGATCTATAATCTCCTCCCTTTCTCCCCTCCTCTCTCCCTCCCTCCCTCCCTCCCTCCATCTCTTCCTTCCTCTTTCTCTCTCCCTCCCTCCCTCCATCTCTTCCTTCCTCTTTCTCTCTCTCTCCCTCCCTCCATCTCTTGCTTCCTCTTTCTCTCTCCCTCCCTCCCTCCATCTCTTCCTTCCTCTTTCTCTCTCTCTCCCTCCCTCCATCTCTTCCTTCCTCTTTCTCTCTCTCTCCCTCCCTCCATCTCTTGCACCCTTTCCCTCCCATTCCTCACTCTCTCTCATCCCTCCCTTCCTTTCCCTCTATCGATCTCTAGTTCTCTCTCCCCATCTTCCGTCTCTCCTTCCACCCTCCCTCTCCCTTACCCTTTCTCCCTAAATATCTTCCTCCCTCCAGCTATCCCTTCTTATTTCTCTCTCTCCCTCTTTCCCTCTATCATTAATCTCTATTCATTTCCGCATCCCTCCATTTTCCTCTCTCTCCCCTGGCCTCCCTCCCTCCCTCCCTCCCTCCCTCCCTCCCTCTCCAGCCCTCCCTCCCTCCTTCCTTCCCTCCCTCCCCAGCCCTCCCTCCCCAGCCCTCCCTCCCTCCCTCTCTCCCCTGCCCTCCCTCCCTCCCTCCCCAGCCCTTCCTCCCTCCCTCTCTCCCCTGGCCTCCCTCCCTCCCCAGCCCTCCCTCCCTCCCTCTCTCCCTCCCTCTCTCCCCAGCCCTCCCTCTCTCCCTCCATCTCTCCCCAGCCCTCCCTCCCTCGGAGGTTAGACAGTTAATACAGTGATGGGTCATTAAGGAGCAGGTAGGGGTTAGACAGTACAGAGACAGGTCATTAAGGAGCAGGTAGGGGTTAGACAGTACAGAGACAGGTCATTAAGGAGCAGGTAGGGGTTAGACAGTACAGAGACAGGTCATTAAGGAGCAGGTAGGGGTTAGACAGTACAGAGACAGGTCATTAAGGAGCAGGTAGGGGTTAGACAGTACAGAGACAGGTCATTAAGGAGCAGGTAGGGGTTAGACAGTACTGAGACAGGTCATTAAGGAGCAGGTAGGGGTTAGACAGTACAGAGACAGGTCATTAAGGAGCAGGTAGGGGTTAGACAGTACAGAGACAGGTCATTAAGGAGCAGGTAGGGGTTAGACAGTACAGAGACAGGTCATTAAGGAGCAGGTAGGGGTTAGACAGTACAGAGACAGGTCATTAAGGAGCAGGTAGGGGATAGTCAGTGAATACAGAGACAGGCAGACAGGGGAATGAACCCCGTACCTTTGGTCAGAGATAGTCAAACCCCCTAGCCACTACACCGCCACCACCACCACCACCACCAGCAGCAGCACCACCACCACCACCACCAGCAGCACCACCACCACCACCAGCAGCACCACCACCACCAGCAGCTGTAGCCCACTTTCTCTTTGAATGTCTCCTCTCTGTTACACCAGGAGCAGCTAGCTGCGGGTGGAGCAGCTAGCTGCGGGTGGAGCAGCTGTTCTGGCCGATAGTGTGGCCCGTCTTCTAGTGGCGTCCTCAGAAAGCTCTTAAGAGCCTATGGATGCCAGCTCGGCTGCGCTCTGATTATTCAATCCCAGCATGCTATTGGCCGGCGCGATAAGATGGAGCCAAGCAGCAGAGGTTTATCTGCAGGCTCTCAGGTGAGCAGGATTTCACCGGCCGGTATGACCCAATTAACGTGGGAATTCACTTCCCTCCCGCTCTGCAGTGGATCGTCAATAACCCATAACACGCTTCCATCGACCGGGAGGAGGAGCAGATGTTCTTCAGCACCATTCTCTCCTGCCCTCAGGAGGAGGTGTTCCTGTTTGTTCCGGGGTTAGTTGGTTAGTTAGTTAGTTTAAGGGTTAGTTAGTTTTAGGGTTGGTGTTGGTTAGGCCGTTTTCAGCCATCTCCTAGCAAGATAGTTTATCGATGCAAAATATATAAAAGACAATTACCTTTGAGATATTAACTGTCTGTCCACCTGTCTCTCTGTCTGTCCGTCTCTCCATCGTTAGTACATTTCTACAACATCCATCGCACACACAACAACAAATCTTGTTGGAGACAGACACACAAGTAAATAAACACACACAGGTTACATATAATGTAAAGTAAACAAAGCGCTTCTTGGGTGCGGATTGGGAGACAAAGTATTTAGGAGAGTTTTTCTTAGAGCTATCATTCAAGACACAAACACACACACGTACAGGACATACAGGGACACACACACACATACACACAGCCACACAGGGAAACACACACACATACAGAACGCACAGGGACACACACACACACACACACAAACACACACACACACACACAAACACACACACACACACACACACACACACACAAACCCCTTAGACAGACAGACAGACAGACAGACAGACAGACAGACACATTCACAGACCCTTAGACAGACAGACACATACACAGACCCCTTAGACAGACAGACACACACACACATACACAGACCCTTAGACAGACAGACAGACAGACACATTCACAGACCCTTAGACAGACAGACAGACAGACAGACAGACAGACAGACAGTTAGACAGACAGACAGACAGACAGACAGACGGTAAATGAACAGTCGGAGAGGTGATGTCAGGAGTGAGAAAGACGAGAGAAGATGAAGAATTGAGGGGGAAGACATCTTCCCCTCCAGCTGACATTTAGACCCTCCCACACGTGTGTGTGTGTGTGTGTGTGTGTGTGTGTGTGTGTGTGTGTGTGTGTGTGTGATTGTGTTTGTGTGTCTCATCAGTGTTCCAAGGCTTATGAATCAGGAGAAAATCCATGTTTTTCCCTGGAGGGACAAAGGTCTTCTCACCGGAGCCAAGATGTAAAAATAAAAATGTCTTCTCCTCAACAACACTACAACACCAGCCCGTCCATGGTGAGACAGGGTTCACTGGCAGTCTGCAGGCTGAACAGAGAGCTGGCATCTGGAGGGTGCAGGCTCTTTTCAACACGGTCTCTCCACCCCCGGCTCGTGAGTCAATCGAGTTAATCTGTTTTTTATTAAGACCAATCAATACACATTATGAATCTGTTATTCAAACAAGCAGGAACCTGGGGATGTCATGCTGTGCACTGTTCTCAGTCACATCTGAATCCTCGCTCAGTCATCTTCCCAAATCACATCCACACATGTAGGTCGGGACACAAAGGTTCCGGGTTCAATCCCCAGTGTCCCTCCAAGCTTCCTGTAGGCATCCTGAAGCAAGATGCCCTCACATCTATCTGCTCTTTAACGACGTCCGAGTTCACTGGAGGTCGTTGTTTGATGAAAGTGTGTGCTGTTAGTTTAGGGGAAATGTTTTTGAAACATCTGGACTTTCAATATCTGGCGCATGATTGATATAAATTGAGGAGTAGGTGCTGCATCATATGATGGTTAGTTAACTAACTAATGAATACAGATGGGATCCACTGGGGTGAACTTTCACCTTCTTACTCCTCACTCCTCCTCACTCCTACCAAAGAGATAACATTATGAGGTGAGATGTACCAAGACACTATGAAGCACACACAGACCCTCCCAGAATGCACTTCAACATGTTGAGCCCTCTGTGTTTTCTTATTCTCTTTGAGGGTAAACAGGAAGATCATAGTAATGAAACACATGATATATGATTGTCATGTCTTTTGGAGGCGAGGCTTGGTGTGTTGAGCATCTGGTGAACGCTGACACAGAAGCCGAAGCTGCTGTTTCAAACATCACCATCCCTATTCCATTCACTGTTTCCTATTAGTTAGAAAAAAGCTTTGGTTCTTTTTCACAAGTTACTGGAGAGGATTTGAAACGGATCAGAACATTCTTCAAGTTCAACAAAGTGTTAAGGAAGGAACATTGTTAAAGGCTTTCCCTTCCCCAAACTCATTACCCACATGTCAGAGCAGGGACAGGAGACAAGAAGGAAAGCCCAGAAACACAATGAATACAACCTCAATGCATACTGCCTTCGTAACCTCAATACATACTGCCTTAGTAACCTCAATATATACTGCCTTAATAACCTCAATGCCTTAATAACCTCAATACATACTGCCTTAATAACCTCAATACATACTGCCTTAATAACCTCAATGCCTTAATAACCTCAATGCATACTGCCTTAATAACCTCAATGCATACTGCCTTAATAACCTCAATGCATACTGCCTTAATAACCTCAATACATACTGCCTTAATAACCTCAATACATACTGCCTTAATAACCTCAATGCATACTGCCTTAATAACCTCAATACATACTGCCTTAATAACCTCAATGCCTTAATAACCTCAATGCATACTGCCTTAATAACCTCAATACATACTGCCTTAATAACCTCAATACATACTGCCTTAATAACCTCAATACATACTGCCTTAATAACCTCAATACATACTATCTTAGTAACCTCAATACATACTGCCATAATAACCTCAATACATACTGCCTTAATAACCTCAATACATACTGCCTTAATAACCTCAATACATACAGCCTTAATAACCTCAATACATACTGCCTTAATAACCTCAATGCCTTAATAACCTCAATACATACTGCCTTAATAACCTCAATGCCTTAATAACCTCAATGCCTTAATAACCTCAATACATACTGCCTTAATAACCTCAATGCATACTGCCTTAATAACCTCAATACATACTGCCTTAATAACCTCAATGCCTTAATAACCTCAATACATACTGCCTTAATAACCTCAATGCCTTAATAACCTCAATACATACTGCCTTAATAACCTCAATACATACTGCCTTAATAACCTCAATACATACTGCCTTAATAACCTCAATACATACTGCCTTAATAACCTCAATACATACTGCTTTAATAACCTCAATGCATACTGCCTTAATAACCTCAATACATACTGCCTTAATAACCTCAATACATACTGCCTTAATAACCTCAATACATACTGCCTTAATAACCTCAATACATACTGCCTTAATAACCTCAATACATACTGCCTTAATAACCTCAATACATACTGCCTTAATAACCTCAATGCATACTGCCTTAATAACCTCAATACATACTGCCTTAATAACCTCAATACATACTGCCTTAATAACCTCAATGCATACTGCCTTAATAACCTCAATACATACTGCCTTAATAACCTCAATGCATACTGCCTTAATAACCTCAATGCCTTAATAACCTCAATACATACTGCCTTAACAACCTCAATCCAAACGTCCATTTACAACCTCAATATATACAACTATTAGAGGTCTTTCTAAACTCAAACATGTTTCCAATCAGCCAACTGTACCTTAATCTAAGATACTTTATCAACGTCTACCATGTTGTTTCTGGGTTCTTTGACCATGTATGTGAATACCCAGTCTAACAGACTGCGTTGGTTCAGTAAAATTCAATTTAAATAAGCAATAAACACATTTAGAGGACAATCTTCAGATCTTAACAAACAGTTTGCCATCTGTTTGTTTCATTGTTTTGATTATTAAAATTCACAAACACCGCCGTCATTTCCTGTGTGTCGTCAGGGAGACAGCCATGTGCCAGATGGTTGCCGTTTGGAGATTTGGAAAACAACTTTGCAATTTTTGTGTCAACTATCACACCTTTGGTTCGCCATATGCTTCAGACAAACAGCTAGAACACACAACTACACCAGTTTAACTGCCACTGGTCGTTCATGGCATAAAAGATTAAAGTTGAAATTGTCAAACACCTTGACTACTCTATTAGTGCTTACTCTGTACTTATTTAGCCGAAGCTTTATGCAAAGCAACTTACAATGACTGGTTTATAGACACATCTTGAAGTGGTACCCAGGTAGACACACATTGGGGATCAAACCCAGAACCTCCTGGGAGTCAAACTCCCACACCACTGTCCTCGCCCACTTTATCATTATTCCTGTGTTGAGCAACCAAAGGATCGATGCTAGTTAGCAGGTTGCTGCCAGACTCAGAGCTAACACGACATCAGTCTTTTTTCACATGTCCGGTTAAAACACTCCCACTTAATAAACGTTAATGCTCTCCACGATAATTGAGATAAATGAGACACTCACAGGCTTTTATGCACTCGGAGCGGCCGTCTCCGTCTGTCCATATATCACAGCGAGCGATGAAAGAGCCATCGCGCGCACAAGACTGATGTTCTGAGGCCCAGAGAGCTTAAAGAGCTCATTCTGTCTGGAGGTTTCTAGAAAAACACACAATACAAACAATACAAACATTAAACACGACTAAAATCACTCAAAGTTCATGATAAGGGTTTTTTGTCAAACATGCTCGATATATTTTATGATCGATGTAATCCATGTGATTCCGTTTATAGGTTATCTTCGTGATTCCTTTGTCCTTTAATGGTTGTTCTGATGTTTTTATAATGCGAACCTGCCTTTGTAAAGAACTATGAATGCTCTTCATGAAGGGTGCTATAGAGATGTCCTATTCAATTCATTCAATTTGACTATTTCAGTTGACCCTTTTTTCCTGGCTGGGATGTGGGCTATTTCTTAATGTCTTCTTATTCCTGTTAGTACTACTATGTGTTACTGTTTGTACTGTGTTACTACTACTGTACCCCTATGTGTTACTGTTTGTACTGTGTTAGTACTACTGTACCCCTATGTGTTACTGTTTGTACTGTGTTAGTACTACTGTACCACTATGTGTTACTGTTTGTACTGTGTTACTACTACTGTACCCCTATGTGTTACTGTTTGTACTGTGTTAGTACTACTGTACCCCTATGTGTTACTGTTTGTACTGTGTGAGTACTACTAGTACTATGTGTTACTGTTTGTACTGTGTGAGTACTACTAGTATTATGTGTTACTGTTTGTACTGTGTTAGTACTACTGTACCCCTATGTGTTACTGTTTGTACTGTGTTAGTACTACTAGTACTATGTGTTACTGTTTGTACTGTGTGAGTACTACTAGTATTATGTGTTACTGTTTGTACTGTGTGAGTACTACTAGTATTATGTGTTACTGTTTGTACTGTGTTAGTACTACTGTACCCCTATGTGTTACTGTTTGTACTGTGTTAGTACTACTAGTACTATGTGTTACTGTTTGTACTGTGTGAGTACTACTAGTATTATGTGTTACTGTTTGTACTGTGTTAGTACTACTGTACCCCTATGTGTTACTGTTTGTACTGTGTTAGTACTACTAGTACTATGTGTTACTGTTTGTACTGTGTGAGTACTACTAGTACTATGTGTTACTGTTTGTACTGTGTTAGTACTACTAGTACTATGTGTTACTGTTTGTACTATGTTAGTACTACTGTACCCCTATGTGTTACTGTTTGTACTGTGTTAGTACTACTAGTACTATGTGTTACTGTTTGTACTGTGTGAGTACTACTGTACCCCTATGTGTTACTGTTTGTACTGTGTTAGTACTACTAGTACTATGTGTTACTGTTTGTACTGTGTTAGTACGACTAGTACTATGTGTTACTGTTTGTACTGTGTGAGTACTACTAGTACTATGTGTTACTGTTTGTACTGTGTGAGTACTACTAGTACTATGTGTTACTGTTTGTACTGTGTGAGTACTACTAGTACTATGTGTAACTGTTTGTACTGTGTGAGTACTACTAGTACTATGTGTTACTGTTTGTACTATGTTAGTACTACTGTACCCCTATGTGTTACTGTTTGTACTGTGTTAGTACTACTAGTACTATGTGTTACTGTTTGTACTGTGTGAGTACTACTGTACCCCTATGTGTTACTGTTTGTACTGTGTGAGTACTACTAGTACTATGTGTAACTGTTTGTACTGTGTGAGTACTACTAGTACTATGTGTTACTGTTTGTACTGTGTGAGTACTACTAGTACTATGTGTTACTGTTTGTACTGTGTGAGTACTACTAGTACTATGTGTTACTGTTTGTACTGTGTTAGTACTACTAGTACTATGTGTTACTGTTTGTACTGTGTTAGTACTACTAGTTATATGTGTTACTGTTTGTACTGTGTGAGTACTATCTGCATCTTTTATCCTGTAAAGCACTTTGTAACTCACATTTAAAAGGTGCTACATAGAGAAGGTTATCATTAGTATTTTACATCTTTGGTTTTTTTGCAAAACAAAATTTTTCCATCTTTAACATACAATATTAGGTTATTATGTCATTCGATTATTATTGTACATTATTGTGTTATATCCACTATGATGCAGCAATGCAATATTCTAGAAAAACAAAAGTGCTAATAGTAGCATGGTTAGCATTACCAATAGTTGACTGCTTACCAGTTAGCCAACAGGCTTTGCTAACCCTCAGGGCTCTGAAACATCAAGAGCCCCAGCAGTAGCATCGTGGCGCCCTAGATCAGTTACGCTGGTGATCAGTGAGCTGTCGTCTTACTGTCACAGAGTGACATCTATGTGGGTATGTTTGTTTTTATAAAGAAAAACCTATTCCATCCCTTTTCTGTGTGTGACTATGTGTTAACTATATGTGTGTGTGTGTGTGTGTGTGTTTGTGTGTGTGACTATGTGTTAACTATATATGTGTGTGTGTGTGTGTGTGTTTGTTCATTTGCGTGTATGTATCTGTGTGTGTGTAGCTGTGTGTAATCTATTCATACCTGCTTCTCATTATTCAAAATACTCAATTGTGCCATTAGTCTGACTTCCCAAAGCGAGAGACTAAAGACGCACTATTTGTTACTAACCCTAACTATAACCCTGGATGATGAGCTGGTCTGAAGACACTATTTGTTACTAACCCTAACTATAACCCTGGATGAGGAGCTGGTCTGAAGACACTATTTGTTACTAACCCTAACTATAACCCTGGATGATGAGCTGGTCTGAAGACACTATTTGTTACTAACTCTAACTATAACCCTGGATGATAAGCTGGTCTGAAGACACTATTTGTTACTAACCCTAACCCTGGATGATGAGCTGGTCTGAAGACACTATTTGTTACTAACCCTAACTATAACCCTGGATGATGAGCTGGTCTGAAGACACTATTTGTTACTAACCCTAACCCTGGATGATGAGCTGGTCTGAAGACACTATTTGTTACTAACTCTAACTATAACCCTGGATGATGAGCTGGTCTGAAGACACTATTTGTTACTAACCCTAACTATAACCCTGGATGATGAGCTGGTCTGAAGACACTATTTGTTACTAACCCTAACTATAACCCTGGATGATGAGCTGGTCTGAAGACACTATTTGTTACTAACTCTAACTATAACCCTGGATGATGAGCTGGTCTGAAGACACTATTTGTTACTAACCCTAACCCTGGATGAGGAGCTGGTCTGAAGACACTATTTGATACTAACTCTAACCCTGGATGATGAGCTGGTCTGAAGACACTATTTGATACTAACCCTAACTATAACCCTGGATGATGAGCTGGTCTGAAGACACTATTTGATACTAACTCTAACCCTGGATGATGAGCTGGTCTGAAGACATGTTTCAGAAGGCGACGAGGAGACATTGAAAGCATGTTACTGTGAGTGAAGAAGCCTTGTCTCAGAGGATCGTTTGAGAGCGGCTGATGAAAGGTTAATGGCAGCCCGTTCTCCAGTGTTTGTTCATTATCCAAATGCCAAACATGGAGTATAATCACTGCTCCCTCTCGTGTTTTATTACCCGTCTTCATCGAGATCTTATCCCTTTGATGCTGTGAGGAGTGGTGCAGTTTCTGCTCAACTTTTTGTCTGACTGTTGTGTTGTCTAGGAAATGAGGACCGTGAGGAATTTGAATCGAAAGCAATTTGTGGGGACACTGAGGAACAGAACAATGTATTTCTACTTGGACATAATAATAATACAACTATGTTTATTTTATAGAGCATTTTCACAAACTCAAAACGCTGTACAATCAGTTAAAAGCAACAATGACATCCAGATAGAGAGCAGAGTAAAGTCAGCACTCAAAGTAAGAAGCATGTGAAACTAAAAAGCAAGAGGCGCAGCAGGCAAGAAAGGGAAGCTACCAACCGGTGCTACAAATTAGCCTAAGATACGTTAATGTAGCGCATCAAACAAATTGTAAGTGTGTCTATGTCTGTAGTCTATGTCTGTAGTTAACTCAACTATACTAACTGACTTTTCCATCTGCCCTGTGTCCACATTATTCCTAGAGCCCATAAAAGGTATAGAATGAAGGCGCTGAACCCCAAACCCTAAACTGAGACCTTAGTTAGACAAGGAGGTAGTCGTATGGACCAGGGGAGGAACCCTGAGAAGGATCCCTCAGCAGGGAAGCAGATCAGTAGGATTATATTGACACAAATACACACACAAAAACCTACTCATACACATAGAGGCCTCACATTTCACCAAACATAATTTACCCCCACACTGATGTGAGTTAAACACAGCATTAGCATGGTAACGCTTTCCAGAGAAACTAAATCTACAGCCAGGAATACTAATGGCCCAGCGACAGGGTGTGTGTGTGTGTGTGTGTGTGTGTGTGTGTGTGTGTGTGAAGAGGTTTGAAAAGATGTTAAAAGTTACTAAATAAATAAATAAAGTACATATTTTGTGAAAGATGAACACTATTAAGCGGCACGATAGGAAACTCTCTCTCGTTGACACTACAGGAGGAAAATAAAATAGGGAAAATAATGCAAGTCATTCGGTGCTCCAGGATGCTGGCGGCTCCTAAATGAAGCGTAGCGTCTATTAGCGCCTAAAGAAACAAGCTAATAGCCTGCAAAAAGTTTCATTTGTGATATGACTATAATTCACATGATTCATTACACAGGGATGGAAAACGATGGTGTACTCTAATTAGAAGAGCCCCAGGAGAAATCGTTTTGTTCATTTATTCCGAAATCTCTTGTTGACTAGACAACTTGTCATGCTAGCGTGTAGCTTAGCTCCTCAGGTCAGCCTCATGCGTTGTTGTTCAGAACAGATAGATTCATGTTTTTACATGTTTAATTAGGCTTTCTCTTTTGTCAGAGACTGCAGAATGTAGACAATTAGACGACACTGTTGTGATGTGTCATCAAATAATCCTGATCAGTGATCGCCGCTGGAAATGAGTTGTGTTAAAGTGCTGATTTTACTGTCCAAAAGAAGATGGAGTTTTTATTAAAGCAAAGTGTATACTGTGTGTGTAGTTGTGTGTATTGTGAGTCTACTGTGTGTGCGTCTGTATGTGTGTTTGTGTGCATAGGGGTGTGTATACTGCGCATATAAGTATGTGTATGTGTGTGTATATTGTTAGTGTACACTGTGTGTGTATATTTGTTGATATTGTGAGTCTACTGTGTGTGTGGATGCATTTCCGTTTGTTTGTGAATTTGTGAATGCATATCTGTGTGTGTTTGTTTTTGTGTGAATGTGTGTGCGTGCTTGTGTGTGTTTCTGTGTGTGTGTGTGTGTGTGTGTGTGTGTGTGGGAGTGTGTATATGTGCATGTGAATAAGTGTGTGTGTGTGTGTGCCTGTGTTTCTGTGTGTGTGGGTGGGTACATGCGTGCGTGCTTGTGTGTGTGTGTGTGCTTGAATTTGTGTGCATGTGTGTATGTGTGTGTGTGTGTGTGTGTGTGTGTGTGGGAGTGTGTGTATGTGCATGTGGTCCTCCATCTCATGCCACTAGGTGGTCTCCTTGTGAACCCTAACCCCTATCAGGGAGATGCTCAGCCCACCCAAACACCATCCATCAGCCCCACCCAAACACCACCCATCATCCCCCTCCGTCTGTACGGTTCACCTCCACCCAAACACCATCCATCACTGAACACACCATATGGGCCAGGTCCTAGCCAGACCCCCAGCTGTGATGCTCCACCTTTACTCCAGAAACACGCTCAGCGAAACACACTTCAGAAAAGAACTGAGAAGGAGATATTTACTAGGTGATACTATTAGGGAATACTAGGTTTTTAACGTCAATGCAGTAATGAACGCTAGAAATATTTAGCATGGTTCAAAATAAAGACCCAGGTCTAAACACACTGCTTCCAGAGGTCCAAACGGTGTAACCGGCTTGTGGGAACCTTTGGCATTTAGGGTTGGAGATGTAAAGTTATATAAGCGTCGCTCCTGGAAGAAAGAGGAAGTTTAAGTAACAAATAAATAAAAGGAGCGAAGCCGAAGGAACAATAAATAGAGTGTGGAAATGGAAGTTGTTAACGGGATTGAGAGAAAGAGAGACAGGTTCCATCGACGCAGGCTAAGGGGAGGACAGACAGGGGGAGTGGAGGACTTATGAAGTTTATTGAATATCTGAAAATACCACCACCTCAACAATCCCGTTTGGGAAAGCACACCACTCCCCAGAACTTTGGAACATTTCACAGCCTAGTCCTCGTCAGCTTTATGTCTGGGTTGTGCTCTGGATTTCTAGACAAGGTCAGCCCTGGGGAGCAGCGACATCATCCTCATCAGAGTGAAGATGAGAGTGTAGTTTTATCCGTAAAGCTCTAACATCACACTCCCCTCACTCCCCTCACTAACCCAACCCTAATAAACTCCAAAGCCCCTGTTCTGGTTGAACGAGTATGTTTCTGTTGTGTCTCAAACATTTCTTTAAGGTCAACACTGAGAAAAACACATTTTTGTTGTTGATTTATGATCAGATATGATGAAAAGTATTTTACTGCCCAAGCTGTGCACCATGAGCCTCGTGTTCCCCCCTGCTGCCTTTAACCAACAGAGCATCGGATCACCACGGCAACAGCATCCTCTCCCATCACCCCCCCCCCCCCCCCCCCCCCCCCGGGCGGGATGTGGCTGACAACAACCACCGTGTTTATGTATGTGTGTGTGTGTGTGTGTGTGTGTGTGTGTTTCTGTGTGTGTGTATGTGATTGTGTGTGTGTATGTATGTGATTGTGTGTGTGTGTATGTGATTGTGTGTGTTGTGTGTTTATGTGTGTGTGTGATTGTGTGTGTGTATGTGATTGTGTGTGTGTGATTGTGTGTGTGTGTGTGTGTGTGTGATTGTGTGTGTGTGTATGTGATTGTGTGTGTGTGTGTGTTAATGGGTGTGTTGTGTGTTTGTGTTTGTGTGTGTATGTGTGTGTTAATGGGTGTGTTGTGTGTTTGTGTGTTTGTGTGTTTGTGTGTTGTGTGTTGTGTGTTGTGTGTTGTGTGTGTGTGTGTGTTACCCCACCTGACAGCTAGCGGGACGTAGCGCTGGGAGACACCAGGCTGCTACATATGACAGATAACCCTAACCTCTAACCCCTAACCATAACCTCTAACCTCTAACCCCTAACCCCTAACCCCTAACCCCTAACCCTAACACATAACCCTAACCTCTAACCCCTAACCATAACCTCTAACCTCTAACCCTAACACATAACCTTAACCTCTAACCCCTAACCATAACCTCTAACCTCTAACCATAACCTCTAACCCCTAACCATAACCTCTAACCCCTAACCCTAACCCTAACACATAACCCTAACCTCTAACCCTCTAAGAGGTCCTTCTGCTCGGCTCTAGTTGTGCAGACAAACAAAGGAGCCTTCAGACAGCTGACACAGCAGGAGATGGAGCCCTAAACCAACCACCCTCTCTCTGCCACTCCTCCATCTCTCTCCATCTCTCTCTCTCCTGTTTCCTCCTTTATCCAGACCTCTCGCTATCTCTCTCACACAACCTCTCCCTCTCTCTCTCCATCTCTCTCTCTCCTGTTTCCTCCTTTATCCAGACCTCTCGCTATCTCTCTCACACAACCTCTCCCTCTCTCTCTCCATCTCTCTCTCTCCTGTTTCCTCCTTTATCCAGACCTCTCGCTATCTCTCTCACACAACCTCTCCCTCCGTCTCTCTCTCTCCCTCCATATCTCTGGGGGAGGGGGAAACCAATGGTCTCTTCAAAGCAAGAGCATTGAACTTCATTCTATTAACAAACTCCCCGGTGTTGCCTCTGCTTAGTGGACTGCGTGGAGAGGATAGAAGTGAGACAGGGAATTAGCTTGATTTAAGACAAGGGATGGTTTTAAAGAGGAAAACATAAACTCATGTAGAATATTATACGGTATGGTTAATGACTGCATTAGTCCTTGGCTCCGTTTCCCCTTACTAGTTTTCAGTGTGTAAATCTGTTTTCATGTAGTTTAATGTTGGCATACTGTTGTGTTTTATCCAGTGATAGGAGATCTCTGGGGACTGAAGAGATGAGATGAGGTTAGGTAAAGGTTAAAGGTTAAATACACTGTCTTACTGTAGTGGGGGAGGCCCTGTCTAGACTGTAATAAATGTGTGGTCACTATAGCGATGTATGTGGAGGAACTCAAGTCTTCAGTATTATGTTTTCAATACTGCACTTTACACACACATACACACACAACTATAGAGATATGAAACAATGTCCATTGTTGGATCTCAATATTTTCTTAAATAAATGTCCATTGTTGTCTCAAAAGCATCCCCTAAACATCCGACATAAGGGAGACCTGCAGGCTGCCGTGGCAACGTTGGACATCACATCTGGGGAGGGTGTAGATATGTGCGAATGTGTGTGTGTGTGTTTGCCTGCGTCTATGTATGTGTGTGTGTGTGTGTCTGTGTGTGTGTGTGTGTGTGTGTGTGTGTGTGTGCCTGCGTCTATGTATGTGTGTGTGTGTGTGTGTGTGTGCCTGCATCTGTGTGTGTGTGTGCCTGCGTCTGTGTGTGTGTGTGTGTCTGTGTGTGCCTGCGTCTGTGTGTGTGTCTGCCTGCGTCTGTCTGTGTGTGTGTGCCTGCGTCTATGTATGTGTATGTGTGTGTGTGTGTGTGCCTGCGTCTATGTATGTGTGTGTGTGTGTGTCTGCGTCTGTGTGTGTGTGTGTGTGCCTGCGTCTATGTATGTGTGTGTGTGTGTGTCTGCGTCTGTGTGTGTGTGTGTCTGTGTATATGTATGTGTGTGTGTGTGTGTGTGTGCCTGCGTCTGTGTGTGTGTGTGTGTGTGTCTGCGTCAGTGTGTGTGTCTGTGTATATGTATGTGTGTGTGTGTGCCTGCGTCTGTGTGTGTGTGTGTCTGCGTCTGTGTGTGTCTGTGTATATGTATGTGTGTGTGTGTGCCTACGTCTGTGTGAGTGTGTGTCTGTGTATATGTATGTGTGTGTGTGCCTGTGTCTGTGTGTGTGTGTGTCAGTGTATATGTATGTGTGTGTGTGCCTACGTCTGTCTGAGTGTGTGTCTGTGTATATGTATGTGTGTGTGTGTGCCTGCGTCTGTGTGTGTGTGTGTCAGTGTATATGTATGTGTGTGTGTCTGTGTATATGTATATGTATGTGTGTGTGTGTGTGTGCCTGCGTCTGTGTGTGTGTGTCTGTGTATATGTATGTGTGTGTGTGATGTTGTTGCTGATTGGTAGAGACAGCCTCTCTGTGCCGGCGGTCAACAAGGGATGGAGTGGAGGGGGTTGGGGGTCTGCTTCCTACTTCCTCCTTGCATGACGGTGACAGGACCCTCCCCGCAGCCTCGTGCTTCTACCATCAGCTAACGCAGCGCGACATGCGGCCTGCAGAGCATGCAGCCCGCCAGCCAGGAGCTCCTCGTCCTCAACAAGAGCTGCCATGCTGCACTGCTGCCATGCTGCACTACTGCTGCACTACTGCTGCACTGCTAATGCACTGCTGCCATGCTGCACTACTGCTGCACTACTGCTGCACTACTGCTGCACTACTGCCATGCTGCACTACTGCCATGCTGCACTACTGCCATGCTGCACTACTGCTGCACTACTGCTGCACTACTGCTGCACTACTGCCATGCTGCACTACTGCTGCACTACTGCTGCACTACTGCTGCCATGCTGCACTACTGCTGCACTACTGCTGCACTACTGCTGCCATGCTGCACTACTGCTGCACTACTGCTGCACTACTGCTGCACTACTGCCGCACTGCTGCTGCACTACTGCTGCACTGCTGCACTAGTGCTGCACTAGTGCTGCACTAGTGCTGCACTAGTGCAGCACCACTGCTGCACTACTGCCATGCTGCACTACTGCCATGCTGCACTACTGCTGCACTACTGCTGCACTACTGCTGCACTACTGCTGCACTACTGCCGCACTACTGCTGCACTACTGCTGCACTACTGCTGCACTACTGCTGCACTACTGCTGCACTACTGCCATGCTGCACTACTGCCAACACACGCTACAGTACGCACACACAACACACGCTACAGTACGCACACACAACACATAGCAACACACGCTACAGTACGCACACACAACACATAGCAACACACGCTACAGTACGCACACACAACACATAGCAACACACGCTACAGTACGCACACACAACACATAGCAACACACGCTACAGTAAGCACACACAACACATAGCAACACACGCTACAGTACGCACAAACAACACATAGCAACACACGCTACAGTACGCACACACAACACATAGCAACACACGCTACAGTACGCACACACAACACATAGAAACACACGCTACAGTACGCACACACAACACATAGCAACACACGCTACAGTACGCACACACAACACATAGCAACACACGCTACAGTACGCACACACAACACATAGCAACACACGCTACAGTACGCACACACAACACACACAACACACGCTACAGTACGCACACACAACACATAGCAACACACGCTACAGTACGCACACACAATACATAGCAACACACGCTACAGTACGCACACACAACACATAGCAACACACGCTACAGTACGCACACACAACACATAGCAACACACGCTACAGTACGCACACACAACACATAGCAACACACGCTACAGTACGCACACACAACACATAGCAACACACGCTACAGTACGCACACACAACACACGCTACAGTACGCACACACAATACATAGCAACACACGCTACAGTACGCACACACAACACATAGCAACACACGCTACAGTACGCACACACAACACATAGCAACACACGCTACAGTACGCACACACAACACATAGCAACACACGCTACAGTACGCACACACAACACATAGCAACACACGCTACAGTACGCACACACAACACATAGCAACACACGCTACAGTACGCACACACAACACATAGCAACACACGCTCCGCACTAGAGTGCAGACTGGTGTAGGCAGTAGGACATCACTGGGACACAGTGGGAGTGCAGACTGGTGTAGGCAGTAGGACATCACTGGGACACAGTGGGAGTGCAGACTGGTGTAGGCAGTAGGACATCACTGGGACACAGTGGGAGTGCAGACTGGTGTAGGCAGTAGGACATCACTGGGACAGAGCTTCAGGAGGCCCCTTGTTACTGGTATCTGTTATTGACATAAATACACCAGGACGCAAACATCTGTTCAGCTTGTGTCAAACACAATATCATCAGCGCACTCATTTCAGACCCAGCCCAACACAGGAAGTATAAGTCCATCATAACACCATCAGACATCAGGTGATGTCACTTCCTGTTTGCTGTTTTCCTCCCTTGGCTGCGCTCCTGATGTCGCCTCCTGCTGTGATGTGCTGAGAGATGCTCTTTCCTTCGTGGCAGGTCGTCCCTGGAAGAGCCGAGTCAGCTCCTCGTGTCTCCTCCTCAAAGAGGAGGGAGGGAGGGGGAGAGAGGGGAGGGGAGGGGGGAGGAGAGGGGAGAGGAGACTGAGAGAGAAAGAGAGAGAGAAGAGAGGTGAGAAGAAATGAGAGGGGTGAGAAGTTAGGAGAGGAGAGTGGGATGAGAGAGAGGGGATGACAGAGACAGGAGAGGTCAGAGGGGGGAGAGGGTAGAAAGGGGGGAGTGAGTAGAGTGAGAGGGAGGAGGACCGAGAGGAAAGAGAGGATAAAGAGATAGGAGAGAGCAGAGCATCAAATCCACCTCTTCCAGGGTGATTTATTGTATGTTTTAATTACAGCAGCCAGAGGCCTGTGGCATACAGTAGACTGCCTGACTGATGCTCTTACGCTACCCCACTGCTGTGTGTATGTGTGTGTGTGTGTGTGTGTGTGTGTGTGTGTGTGTGTGTGTGTGTGTTTATGCACTGCCAATGTCAGCACATCCACCAAGGACACCATATAGGTGTTGAAGATATAATACGTGAACGCCATAAATAATTCCGTACGTTTGAGCAATTTCCTTCATATCACCAGTCCCCAATACATTTCCATTTTTCATCAGAAATGGCAATGGCTAACGTTGTCAAATGTAAAGCCTGAAGTGGAATAACTCCCAGCTGGTCGGGGTTGTATTTGGTTAGGTTGGGAATGAGTATGCAGCTCTGATTATTTTAAACAAACAGAAGTCATTCAGATAGCTGCCTCTGTGTGCCAACCTTAATTGAAGCCCTCGTTAGACACACCACACCCTCAACACAGCAGCCAATCAGCTATCGCCCTCACCAACAGTGGTCCAGATCTAGTTGCTAGGGGCAACGGTATCCTGTGTTCATCCACAGACCCCGCAGTAGTACTAGTAGTAATAGTATTAGTAGTACAAGTAGTAGTACTAGCATTAGTAGTACAAGTAGTAGTAGTACTGGTATTAGTAGTAGGAGTAGGAGTGGTAGAAATAGTATTAGTAGTAGTACTGGTATTAATAGTACTAGTATTAATAGTAGAAATAGTAGTAGTAGTATTAGTAGTAGTATAAGTAGTAGTGCTACTAATGCTACTAATACTACTAATACTACTACTACTACTACTACTACTACTACTACTACTACTACTACTACTACTACTACTTGTATAGGCTTTATATAAAATATCATGGAATAGTGTACTGCTAGGCTGTAATCCCAGCCCAAAGGTATGCAGACATAGAAAGGTTGTGGGTTTGATCCTCAATGCAAACTTGTAGATATCCTCGAGCAAGATGTCCCTAACCTGACCTGCTTCTCAATAACATGTACCTGTACTGTCTAACCCCTGCCTGCTCCTTAATGACCTGTCTCTGTACTGTCTAACCCCTGCCTGCTCCTTAATGACCTGTCTCTGTACTGTCTAACCCCTACCTGCTCCTTAATGACCTGTCTCTGTACTGTCTAACCCCTGCCTGCTCCTTAATGACCTGTCTCTGTACTGTCTAACCCCTACCTGCTCCTTAATGACCTGTCTCTGTACTGTCTAACCCCTACCTGCTCCTTAATGACCTGTCTCTGTACTGTCTAACCCCTACCTGGTCCTTAATGACCTGTCTCTGTACTGTCTAACCCCTACCTGCTCCTTAATGACCTGTCTCTGTACTGTCTAACCCCTACCTGCTCCTTAATGACCTGTCTCTGTACAGTCTAACCCCTGCCTGCTCCTCAATGACATGTACCTGTACAGTCTAACCCCTACCTGCTCCTCAATGACATGTACCTGTACAGTCTAACCCCTACCTGTTCCTCAATGACATGTACCTGTACAGTCTAACCCCTACCTGCTCCTCAATTACATGGATCTGTACAGTCTAACCTATAGCCTAGCTGGACCGATTGCATTCACATCCTACTGGGTTAGGCTAGCTGGACCGACTGCATTCACATCCTACTGGGTTAGCCTAGCTGGACCGACTGCATTCACATCCTACTGGGTTAGCCTAGCTGGACCGACTGCATTCACATCCTACTGGGTTAGCCTAGCTGGGCCGACTGCATTCACATCCTACTGGGTTAGGCTAGCTGGACCGACTGCATTCACATCCTACTGGGTTAGGCTAGCTGGGCCGACTGCATTCACATCCTACTGGGTTAGCCTAGCTGGGCCGACTGCATTCACATCCTACTGGGTTAGGCTAGCTGGACCGACTGCATTCACATCCTACTGGGTTAGCCTAGCTGGACCGACTGCATTCACATCCTACTGGGTTAGCCTAGCTGGACCGACTGCATTCACATCCTACTGGGTTAGGCTAGCTGGGCCGACTGCATTCACATCCTACTGGGTTAGCCTAGCTGGGCCGACTGCATTCACATCCTACTGGGTTAGCCTAGCTGGACCGACTGCATTCACATCCTACTGGGTTAGGCTAGCTGGGCCGACTGCATTCACATCCTACTGGGTTAGCCTAGCTGGACCGACTGCATTCACATCCTACTGGGTTAGCCTAGCTGGGCCGACTGCATTCACATCCTACTGGGTTAGCCTAGCTGGACCGACTGCATTCACATCCTACTGGGTTAGCCTGCCACTTGAACCTCCACAGTGTGGCCGAACACTATTGTATATTTAAACATAAAAACACACATATCCACTTAGAGTAGACATAACAGAAGAGATAAGTCATCGTGCCCCATTACAGGTTGATGGTTTACGAGAAGACATACAAAAGTAGAAACACAGAGCAGAACATGGGATTCGCTCTGACGGAGCAGCAGAAG
>JACYXH010000566.1:515000-542500 GCA_026745465.1 Lota lota | reverse complement strand
TCAAAGAACAATGCTCCTACAATCCTACATATACTACTGCTCCTACAACACTACATAGAATACTAGTCCTATTATACTGCTCCCACTATACTGCTCAAAGAACAATCCTCCTAGACTACTACATAGAATACTAGTCCTAGAATACTGCTCCTACAATACTACATAGAATACTGCTCCTACAATACTACATATTATACTGATCCTACAATACTACATAGAATACTGCTCCAAGAATATTCTCTTCGTCCTTCCATGTAGATAAATGATAGTATTAAGTTATTCAAGATATTCCAGTCTTAGGTCTTGATCAGTTGGAGTGGTCTTCCAAACGCCCTCACAAATCCCTACTCCTCAGCTAATTAGTGGACAGGGCTAGATGTTGTTGTTCCAGTTATTCATTGTGATGTGTACAGTTTATTATGCAACGGTTTCAAAAAGCCCACATGCTTCCACAGAACTATTTTAATCTTTAGGTGTACGGCCAATTAGCAAGTCAAAGCGGGAACCCCACCAGCGTAGCTTTGCTAGCTAACACCTGGTGTTAAATGCATTAGCTGCATAAAAACACAGAAAACATGGTCATGTGTTTTGTATTGACAGAAGGATGATCGTCTTGTCTTAAAGTTTCTTGTCAATATTAGTCTCTTTTTAACATGTTCCCTTCTGGCAATTACTTCTTTAAAACTATTGTCAACAGCAGCTTGTCCTGGTTCACTGTGGGAAGAAAAAAGTACAAAAATAAAGAAGACAAAAGATTAAGGACATTGCTGTTCAAGCAGTGGTACAGTGACGTTGTGTGACTGTGGTGTCTCAGTTGAGCTGGTGTAAGTTAGATTGTTTAGTTTTTTTTAACATCTTTTTGTCTTTGTGTGCTCATCAAAACATGTTAGGTCTAATGTGTCGTTGCCTGTAAAAAGTTGTTTGGGTGTGTGCTTGTGTGCGCGTATGTGTGTGTCCATGTGTGAGTGCATGCACGTGCGTGTGAGTTCAAGCTACATGATATACCTGCTAGCAGAAACGCAGGTTTAGCTCTGTCAGTTGTGTATCAATATCGTCAACATTGTTGTCATGAACATCATCATGTTCATGAATTGACCAAAGCTGGGAAATGAATTATAAATAAACATAATAAATAAATAAATCCTATTTTACCAGCAGGTGTGATGCCATTTTTAAATCTACCCCTTTGTGACATCACAAGTGGCCATGTCCCCCCAGATGTATGATGGGAAGAACAGCCTACCCAGTGGACTGTACCAAGTGGTACAGTAAATAAAATGTGGCGCATAGATGGAAAAGATTGATAAACGTTGGCTAAGTACTTCTAATAGACCATCTTCTTGTATTAGTTTCTCAAAGACTCCTGTTCTCGTACAGAGTTAAGGACCATCTGGGCTTTGCTGTATCTTTACTTTGAGTCTTGAAGTTTCAAGCTGGGTATCCATCCATCCTATACAGACTAGAGTAAATACCACCCTAGTTAGAAAGGACACATTATAAAACAGACTAATCTATATATTTCATTATATTTCTCGCTATTTTTAACCAAACCTCTATCAACACAATAGGAGAAATCGATAGGTACATCTGAAAAGGGTGAAGGTTACAGCTAACTGTTGCATCATGGGAAATGTGCATTATTTGTTGTACCACTCCAGTGGTAAAGGGAACCACAACTAAACAGGAAAAAGGCTCTGAACAATACAAATTCAAACAGAGCGTTAATGGTTCTGGTTCACCAATGGAACGACAAACCCGGACAGAACCAACTAACCCTAGTACTACAACACACTACAGTTACTGTCAGGTTTCTAACCCACAAACACGGGAGCTTCTTTTCCGTTAGAAAATTACCAGGGTCCGGCTGCAAGCTTGACTGGCATGAGGAGTCTCTTAGCAGCAAGGATGATGCAGAAAAGACTGAGAATTACCAAGAATCTCCACCAAAACATGCAGCCGAGTTCACTTGCTTCCAAACACATCGCTTGATCAATCACTCAATCAATACATTGCCTACGCCATGGCTGTTCTCCTCTCTCCGATACCAGGGTTGTCCTTCTCAAACCTCATCATTAATACTAGTCAAGGTTGGTGCACCACTTCTAAATGATTAAAGAAGAACTTGCCCATGATCTTAATCGCCATCAATCCACTAACCACGCTGTGGTTACCAGTAAGAGGTGGCAGTCTGCTGACAAACAGCTGAACTCACTGCATACTGCAGGATTACACAAGAGGATCAGAATGGAAAACATTTTCACTCAAGTTTATCTCTGCCCCCTGGGGGATGAAACTTAAGGTAGGAGAGGGAGGAAGAGGGGGAGAGACATGGAGGCGTAGAGAGGCAGAGCACTGAGAGAAGGAGGGAGAGGGGAGAGACATGGAGGCGTAGAGAGGCAGAGCACTGAGAGAAGGAGGGAGAGGGGAGAGACATGGAGGCGTAGAGAGGCAGAGCAAGGAGAGAAGGAGGGAGAGGTGAGAGAGTTGTGCTCTTCATGCTTGAGCTATCATGGGCCTTTTAAGACCTTGCTTTATGGCTTCCCGTCTTGTACAACATTAAGTTAATGGAAGTCTAACCCTCACAACCTCATCAGCCACCCATCCAGGAGCCGCTGGGGCTGGAACCGAACCAGGAGGCAGGAGGTAGGGCAGGGGGAGGAAGTAGGAGGTAGGGCAGGAGGTAGGGCAGGGGGAGGAAGCAGGAGGTAGGGCAGGGGGAGGAGGCAGGAGGTAGGGCAGGGGGAGGAAGCAGGAGGTAAGAGGTAGGGCAGTGGGAGGAGGTATGGCAGGAAGCAGGAGGGAGAGACAGGAGACGAGGTGAGACAGGAGACGAGGGAGAGACAGGAGATGAGGTGAGACAGGAGACGAGGGAGAGACAGGAGACGAGACAGGAGACGAGACAGGAGACGAGACAGGAGACGAGGTGAGACAGGAGACAAGGGGGAGACACAGGAGACGAGGTGAGACAGGAGACGAGGTGAGACACAGGAGAGACACAGGAGATGAGGTGAGACAGGAGATGAGGGGGAGACACAGGAGACGAGGTGAGACAGGAGACGAGGGGGAGACACAGGAGACGAGGTGAGACAGGAGACGAGGGGGAGACACAGGAGACGAGGTGAGACAGGAGACGAGGGAGAGACAGGAGACGAGGTGAGACAAGAGATGGACACATGAGGCGGAAACATGACGCTGAACAGACCACCATGTGGTTTAAAACCTCCAGTCTGTTCCCTAAGGTCCACATGACGCTGATCAGACCACCATGTGGTTTAAAACCTCCAGTCTGTTCCCTAAGGTCCACATGACGCTGAACAGACCACCATGTGGTTTAAAACCTCCAGTCTGTTCCCTAAGGTCCACATGACGCTGAACAGACCACCATGTGGTTTAAAACCTCCAGTCTGTTCCCTAAGGTCCACATGACGCTGAACAGACCACCATGTGGTTTAAAACCTCCAGTCTGTTCCCTAAGGTCCACATGACGCTGAACAGACCACCATGTGGTTTAAAACCTCCAGTCTGTTCCCTAAGGTCCACATGACGCTGATCAGACCACCATGTGGTTTAAAACCTCCAGTCTGTTCCCTAAGGTCCACATGACGCTGAACAGACCACCATGTGGTTTAAAACCTCCAGTCTGTTCCCTAAGGTCCACATGACGCTGAACAGACCACCATGTGGTTTAAAACCTCCAGTCTGTTCCCTAAGGTCCACATGACGCTGAACAGACCACCATGTGGTTTAAAACCTCCAGTCTGTTCCCTAAGGTCCACATGACGCTGAACAGACCACCATGTGGTTTAAAACCTCCAGTCTGTTCCCTAAGGTCCACATGACGCTGAACAGACCACCATGTGGTTTAAAACCTCCAGTCTGTTCCCTAAGGTCCACATGTTGTAGTTCGGTCTTGGTCCCAGTCCACCGAAGACTGAAGGTGCTTTACGATCCATCGTCTTATCTGGCATGTCGTCTTGACTACATACCAGATAAGATGGCTCCGATTTATTGCTCATTAGTGTGAAGACCACACATCACATTTAATCTGATTTGGCGCCACTTTTTAATGCAGTCAAAGTGTTGATACACATCTGCGGCCACAATGTGAACACTCACAAGATCTGATTAAAGAAAATGATATAGCTCTACTGCACATTAAGGCCTATAATGTCAACAGAAAATACGTTCACATTCCAAGCACAGTAACCATTTATTCAGCATGAGCCACATCACACTAAAGAGGTCTAGTAATATCTAAACCTGGAACCTCTGCTTTCCCCGTACTGCTGTAGTACTACAGGGGGGTGGCAGTACTACTCTAGTACCAGTAGCACTACAGTACTACTAATCTGTAACTACAGTACTACTGTAGTACCGGTACTACAGTAGTACCAGTACTACCGTTGTGGCAGTACTACTGTAGTACCAGTAGTACTGCCACCCCCAGGTACTACAGGGGGTGGCAGTACTACTGTAGTACTGATACTACTGTAGTACCAGTACTACTGTAGTACCAGTACTACTGTAGTACCAGTAGTACTGTAGTACCAGTAGTACTGATACTACTGTAGTACCAGTACTACTGTAGTACTGATACTACTGTAGTACCAGTACTACTGTAGTACCAGTACTACTGTAGTACCAGTACTACTGTAGTACCAGTAGTACTGCCATGGGTGTATGATTACAACAGAAGAGTTGATCTGCTCAACAACTCGTCAAACTACAGCAGATTCTAGAGATTCACAAAACAGCTGAATATAAAATGGACACCGAGCCAGGAGGAGAAGTAGCACTTTGACATATTTATACACAAAAAACATCCAACACTTCAAATTTAGAGAAAGGGTTGGACAGATCTAAAGAACGGACCAGCTTTGAGAAAGCAGGATTACCATTCCATGGGCCTTGCCTAGCGCCCCTTCTGTGGCTCGTTTGCTCCTTCATGGGTCCTCCATTGCTCCTTCACCATCTACAGGCAGTTCACTAAAACACATTCATGACAAACCAGATAAAATGACAATGGATACTGAAAACACAACAACATTGTTTGGTTACCTCTGCAGTTCTCCCATGTCACGCCCGGTGGACCTGGACGAGGCAAACAAATAGCATTGTTAAAACATTTTATTTGTGTTTTGATGACCTCAGTTTAACAGTGTGTTCACAACTCACCAACCTCTTCCTGGAGAAATGAAAAGACTTCCATCTTGGCACAACCCCAATTTACAATGTCCGCTGGGTCCTAGTGCTCCACTAATTACTAATTAAAAACGGTGTTTCTGATATTCTGGGTCCAGTGTTAAATGTAGAATGTTATATCTGAGGGAAGTCACTTTTTGCAGTACCACTTAATAAAAATAAATACCCTCCTCCGAGTTTTATATTTTGTAGCTACTACAATTGTGATTGTCTGCTTTCACTCAGGTCTCTCTTATAGCAGAGGCTGCACAACCTCCGTGAGCCTCGCCTGGATGAATCAGGCTAAATCAGATCAAACAATGAACATAGAATATTGGGAAGGGTTGGGTCATATATGGCGCTTAGTCCAGACCTTAGCAGCTGTCCCTCCAATCAGATGAGTGGATTCAGTGGTCTCCACAAACGCCACTAACCTCCCCCTCCCCCGAGGGTGAGGACAGCAGCGTTGATGGAAGTGCTTTGAAGCAGGAAATGGAATTCAACACGAGACCGAGGCAACCCGCTGAATCTTGTTTGTCCAATCAAATGGCCCGGCCTGGCTGCAAACATCGCCACCCCTCCGCACTGTAATCCCATAATCCTTTGCACCACAATCGGTTACCTCTAATACAGAGTAAATAGGAGAGGCTTGTGGTTTGAATGTCAAGAGGATGAATGTACAGACAGAGAGAGAATGGAGACTCCAACATAATGCGCCACACGGGCTTTCAAACGGTTACTAATCAACCATCTAAGGGCTTCCATAAGGGCCTAAATTCACTTGCTAGATTCTCAAGATGTGTCTTTGTTGTGAACTCCTGCGCTCAGAGAGCAAATCATGTGTGTAGGAGATGAATTGAGGAGCGCATTTAATCAAATAATAAAGAAATGAAATGATTAATGAAAATAATAATGAAAATACAAATCGACTGGCTTGTATCGCAGCAGATACACATGCTAGGTTTATCAGAATTGCCTCAGGAAATCACACAGCATTTTATATGTCTTCTATTCTGGGACTCCTAGTGGCCTGGGTAAAGACACACAGTGAGACAGGCTTCCATCTCACAACAATCTTTTACAAGCATCTCCCTCCAATGAATTGATATCTAATGTTTATCTACCCCAGGCAAGCCACTCTGATATGGGGTCAGGGAGTGTAGTAGTTAGGGTGTGGAAGTGAGCTGGAAAAGTTCAGGATTCCAAGCCCAGTGGCGTGTCTACCTGCAGGGTTCCTGGCGTAGGACGCCACCTAACCTTTACCTGCTGCTTGATGATCCTGGATATGAAGTCACTTTGGATAAAAGGATCTGATAAATAGTAAACACATAAACCTGGTAATCTAGTATATGTTACTTTCACCACGTTATGTTTTTATAGACAGAAATGTCCAGGCAGAGAACCTCTAAACCGGGATCTGCCAAGGACCTACATCTGTCACAAAGAGGGGACGGGGAACAAGACCCATACCAGATTGTTTTGGTAGCTATTCATCAAATATTTGATCTGTTTTTATGCCGAAGCCATTCCTCCAACGAGCCGGGTGTGTGCCAAGGAAGCACAAATGACTGCTGCCATGTGTTCCGGAAAACAAGGAATAATGACCTCCAACAATAATGACAGCTGCTGTTCTCTGAGGCATCAGGATAATGAAAAGGTGTTTCTGGAAGGCCCTGGGGCCACTCATCTGATTGGTAATGAAAGGCTCGGTGGATCTGCGTCTCACGGCCGACAGAAAACACATCAACACACACTCTCAGATGAGGTATGGAGCTCTCTGGGCTAATCTGTAACACACACATTCAGATGAGGTATGGAGCTCTCTAGGCTAATCTGTAACACACACACTCAGATGAGGTATGGAGCTCTCTGGGCTAATCTGTAACACACACACTCAGATGAGGTATGGAGCTCTCTGGGCTAATCTGTAACACACACACTCAGATGAGGTATGGAGCTCTCTGGGCTAATCTGTAACACACACACTCAGATGAGGTATGGAGCTCTCTGGGCTAATCTGTAACACACACATTCAGATGAGGTATGGAGCTCTCTGGGCTAATCTGTAACACACACACTCAGATGAGGTATGGAGCTCTCTGGGCTAATCTGTAACACACACACTCAGATGAGGTATGGAGCTCTCTGGGCTAATCTGTAACACACACACTCAGATGAGGTATGGAGCTCTCTAGGCTAATCTGTAACACACACACTCAGATGAGATATGGAGCTCTCTAGGCTAATCTGTAACACACACACTCAGATGAGGTATGGAGCTCTCTGGGCTAATCTGTAACACACACACTCAGATGAGGTATGGAGCTCTCTGGGCTAATCTGTAACACACACACTCAGATGAGGTATGGAGCTCTCTGGGCTAATCTGTAACACACACACTCAGATGAGGTATGGAGCTCTCTAGGCTAATCTGTAACACACACACTCAGATGAGGTATGGAGCTCTCTAGGCTAATCTGTAAATGATGTGCCGGCATATCCTTCCGCTTATTCATGCTCTAAGTCTGCGAGGAGAGAGTCCTATTCATGCTCTAAATCTGCGAGGAGAGAGTCCTATTCATGCTCTAAGTCTGCGAGGAGAGAGTCCTATTCATGCTCTAAATCTGCGAGGAGAGAGTCCTATTCATGCTCTAAGCCTGAGAGAGAGAGTCCTATTCATGCTCTAAGTCTGCGAGGAGAGAGTCCTATTCATGCTCTAAGCCTGAGAGAGAGAGTCCTATTCATGCTCTAAGCCTGAGAGAGAGAGTCCTATTCATGCTCTAAGCCTGCAAGGAGAGTCCTATTTCAGCAGCAGCAGACTAGATGTTACTGAGGAGCAGACTAGATGTTACTGAGGAGCAGACTAGATGTTACTGAGGAGCAGACTTGCTGTTACTGAGGAGCAGACTAGATGTTACTGAGGAGCAGACTAGATGTTGTTACTGAGGAGCAGACTAGATGTTGTTACTGAGGAGCAGACTAGATGTTACTGAGGAGCAGACTAGATGTTACTGAGGAGCAGACTAGATGTTACTGAGGAGCAGACTAGATGTTGTTACTGAGGAGCAGACTAGATGTTACTGAGGAGCAGACTAGATGTTGTTACTGAGGAGCAGACTAGATGTTACTGAGGAGCAGACTAGATGTTACTGAGGAGCAGACTAGATGTTACTGAGGAGCAGACTAGATGTTACTGAGGAGCAGACTAGATGTTACTGAGGAGCAGACTAGATGTTGTTACTGAGGAGCAGACTAGATGTTGTTACTGAGGAGCAGACTAGATGTTACTGAGGAGCAGACTAGATGTTACTGAGGAGCAGACTAGATGTTACTGAGGAGCAGACTAGATGTTGTTACTGAGGAGCACACTAGATGTTACTGAGGAGCAGACTAGATGTTACTGAGGAGCAGACTAGATGTTACTGAGGAGCAGACTAGATGTTACTGAGGAGCAGACTATATGTTACTGAGGAGCACACTAGATGTTACTGAGGACCAGACTAGATGTTACTGAGGAGCAGACTATATGTTACTGAGGAGCACACTAGATGTTACTGAGGAGCACACTAGATGTTACTGAGGAACACACTAGATGTTACTGAGGAGCAGACTAGATGTTACTGAGGAGCAGACTAGATGTTACTGAGGAGCACACTAGATGTTACTGAGGAGCAGACTAGATGTTACTGAGGAGCAGACTAGATGTTACTGAGGAGCAGACTAGATGCTCTAACCTCGCCCAGACAGCGCCTCCCGTAATATTCCCATCCCGCCTGTCTCTGCGGCGCTCCAGTGTCTGCTGGGAGAGGACAAATATGACTGCAGGAGGAGAGAGGGAGGAAGTTATGGACACACAGTAACACTCATCATGTCCCTTATCCATTCCAAGATGGCTGCCTTACACAGCCATGCAGCCTTCACAGTCACCTGTCTCCAAACGCCGGGAGAAGATGTTGATCACCAGGTAGAAACTGTGTTACTCACTTGTAACCTTTCTTTACTCAGGGGAAGTGTGATGTCGGCACTATGCATTTCATATATCCACAATGTACAAAAAAGCATTGGTATGACGTGTTTAAACTTCTAATGCAGCAAATACAGGCAGATGAGAGGAACTAATGTATTTTGTTGTGGAATGACAATATGATTATTTCATCACATCACAAAAATACAGAACAGCTACATCCTCAAAAACACAAACAGTCAATAACAAAGAATAAACAATTATAAAGAAAAGGGTAAAATGCTACAAAAGCGGGTGCAGACATGATGCATAATAATGAATATTTCTCTCTGAGATCCCAGCATCATTTCACCGCCTATTAATTAAAAGCGCGGCTGCGATGAGAGGGGTTTTAATGCAGCATAACTCTGCCGGGATCAACCTTAATATTTTACTTGCTTCATCAAACCGAGAGAAAGGCCAGTGTGCAGTGCTAATTGCCTTGCATCATTTAATTCAATAATGAAGAAGAAGACAAACAAATGTGCCTTCCTATCCATTTATGCAATTAATCCTGAACACTGTTGTACGTGTTAGGGATCATCTGACTTGCCGCAATACAGCCGCATTCAAAATACATTCGCTCTGACTGCAATCGCATCCGTTTACTCAGAGTAGTAGATGATACAACTAACCCACGGTTACCCCATATACCCCACTATATACCCCCCACTAACCCCCTGTTAGCGTGTATCCGTGTGCATGTACCCCCACTATATACCCCCCACTAACCCCCTGTTAGCGTGTATCCCCCACTATATACCCCCCACTAACCCCCTGTTAGCGTGTATCCCCCACTATATACCCCCCACTAACCCCTGTTAGCGTGTATCCCCCACTATATACCCCCCACTAACCCCTGTTAGCGTGTATCCCCCACTATATACCCCCCACTAACCCCCTGTTAGCGTGTATCCCCCACTATATACCCCCACTAACCCCCTGTTAGCGTGTATCCCCCACTATATACCCCCCACTAACCCCCTGTTAGCGTGTATCCCCCACTATATACCCCCCACTAACCCCCTGTTAGCGTGTATCCCCCACTATATACCCCCCACTAACCCCCTGTTAGCGTGTATCCCCCACTATATACCCCCCACTAACCCCCTGTTAGCGTGTATCCCCCACTATATACCCCCCACTAACCCCCTGTTAGCGTGTATCCCCCACTATATACCCCCCACTAACCCCCTGTTAGCGTGTATCCCCCACTATATACCCCCCACTAACCCCCTGTTAGCGTGTATCCCCCACTATATACCCCCCACTAACCCCCTGTTAGCGTGTATCCCCCACTATATACCCCCCACTAACCCCCTGTTAGCGTGTATCCCCCACTATATACCCCCCACTAACCCCCTGTTAGCGTGTATCCCCCACTATATACCCCCACTAACCCCCTGTTAGCGTGTATCCCCCACTATATACCCCCCACTAACCCCCTGTTAGCGTGTATCCCCCACTATATACCCCCCACTAACCCCCTGTTAGCGTGTATCCCCCACTATATACCCCCCACTAACCCCCTGTTAGCGTGTATCCCCCACTATATACCCCCCGCTAACCCCCTGTTAGCGTGTATCCCCCACTATATACCCCCCACTAACCCCCTGTTAGCGTGTATCCCCCACTATATACCCCCCACTAACCCCCTGTTAGCATGTATCCCCCACTATATACCCCCCACTAACCCCCTGTTAGCGTGTATCCCACTATATACCCCCCACTAACCCCCTGTTAGCGTGTATCCCCACTATATACCCCCCACTAACCCCCTGTTAGCATGTATCCCCCACTATATACCCCCCACTAACCCCCTGTTAGCGTGTATCCCCCACTATATACCCCCCACTAACCCCCTGTTAGCGTGTATCCCCCACTATATACCCCCCGCTAACCCCCTGTTAGCGTGTATCCCCCACTATATACCCCCCGCTAACCCCCTGTTAGCGTGTATCCCACTATATACCCCCCGCTAACCCCCTGTTAGCGTGTATCCCCCACTATATACCCCCCACTAACCCCCTGTTAGCGTGTATCCCCCACTATATACCCCCCACTAACCCCCTGTTAGCGTGTATCCCCCACTATATACCCCCACTAACCCCCTGTTAGCGTGTATCCCCCACTATATACCCCCCACTAACCCCCTGTTAGCGTGTATCCCCCACTATATACCCCCCACTAACCCCCTGTTAGCGTGTATCCCACTATATACCCCCCGCTAACCCCCTGTTAGCGTGTATCCCCCACTATATACCCCCCACTAACCCCCTGTTAGCGTGTATCCCCCACTATATACCCCCCGCTAACCCCCTGTTAGCGTGTATCCCCCACTATATACCCCCCGCTAACCCCCTGTTAGCGTGTATCCCCCACTATATACCCCCCACTAACCCCCTGTTAGCGTGTATCCCCCACTATATACCCCCCACTAACCCCCTGTTAGCGTGTATCCGCCACTATATACCCCCCACTAACCCCCTGTTAGCATGTATCCCCCACTATATACCCCCCACTAACCCCCTGTTAGCGTGTATCCCCCACTATATACCCCCCACTAACCCCCTGTTAGCGTGTATCCCCCACTATATACCCCCCACTAACCCCCTGTTAGCATGTATCCCCCACTATATACCCCCCACTAACCCCCTGTTAGCATGTATCCCCCACTATATACCCCCCACTAACCCCCTGTTAGCGTGTATCCCCCACTATATACCCCCCACTAACCCCCTGTTAGCATGTATCCCCCACTATATACCCCCACTAACCCCCTGTTAGCGTGTATCCCCCACTATATACCCCCCACTAACCCCCTGTTAGCGTGTATCCCCCACTATATACCCCCCACTAACCCCCTGTTAGCGTGTATCCCCCACTATATACCCCCCACTAACCCCCTGTTAGCGTGTATCCCCCACTATATACCCCCCACTAACCCCCTGTTAGCGTGTATCCCCCACTATATACCCCCCACTAACCCCCTGTTAGCGTGTATCCCCCACTATATACCCCCCGCTAACCCCCTGTTAGCGTGTATCCCCCACTATATACCCCCCACTAACCCCCTGTTAGCGTGTATCCCCCACTATATACCCCCCACTAACCCCCTGTTAGCGTGTATCCCCCACTATATACCCCCCACTAACCCCCTGTTAGCGTGTATCCCCCACTATACACCCCCCACTAACCCCCTGTTAGCGTGTATCCCCACTATATACCCCCCACTAACCCCCTGTTAGCGTGTATCCCCCCACTATATACCCCCCACTAACCCCCTGTTAGCGTGTATCCCCCACTATATACCCCCCACTAACCCCCTGTTAGCGTGTATCCCCCACTATATACCCCCCACTAACCCCCTGTTAGCGTGTATCCCCCACTATATACCCCCCACTAACCCCCTGTTAGCATGTATCCCCCACTATATACCCCCCGCTAACCCCCTGTTAGCATGTACCCCACTATATACCCCCACTAACCCCCTGTTAGCGTGTATCCCCCACTATATACCCCCCACTAACCCCCTGTTAGCGTGTATCCCCCACTATATACCCCCCACTAACCCCCTGTTAGCGTGTATCCCCCACTATATACCCCCCACTAACCCCCTGTTAGCGTGTATCCCCCACTATATACCCCCCACTAACCCCCTGTTAGCGTGTATCCCCCACTATATACCCCCCACTAACCCCCTGTTAGCGTGTATCCCCCACTATATACCCCCACTAACCCCCTGTTAGCGTGTATCCCCCACTATATACCCCCCACTAACCCCCTGTTAGCGTGTATCCCCCACTATATACCCCCCACTAACCCCCTGTTAGCGTGTATCCCCCACTATATACCCCCCACTAACCCCCTGTTAGCGTGTATCCCCCACTATATACCCCCCGCTAACCCCCTGTTAGCGTGTATCCCCCACTATATACCCCCCACTAACCCCCTGTTAGCGTGTATCCCCCACTATATACCCCCCACTAACCCCCTGTTAGCATGTATCCCCCACTATATACCCCCCACTAACCCCCTGTTAGCGTGTATCCCACTATATACCCCCCACTAACCCCCTGTTAGCGTGTATCCCACTATATACCCCCCACTAACCCCCTGTTAGCATGTATCCCCCACTATATACCCCCCACTAACCCCCTGTTAGCGTGTATCCCCCACTATATACCCCCCACTAACCCCCTGTTAGCGTGTATCCCCCACTATATACCCCCCGCTAACCCCCTGTTAGCGTGTATCCCCCACTATATACCCCCCGCTAACCCCCTGTTAGCGTGTATCCCACTATATACCCCCCGCTAACCCCCTGTTAGCGTGTATCCCCCACTATATACCCCCCACTAACCCCCTGTTAGCGTGTATCCCCCACTATATACCCCCCACTAACCCCCTGTTAGCGTGTATCCCCACTATATACCCCCACTAACCCCCTGTTAGCGTGTATCCCCCACTATATACCCCCCACTAACCCCCTGTTAGCGTGTATCCCCCACTATATACCCCCCACTAACCCCCTGTTAGCGTGTATCCCACTATATACCCCCCGCTAACCCCCTGTTAGCGTGTATCCCCCACTATATACCCCCCACTAACCCCCTGTTAGCGTGTATCCCCCACTATATACCCCCGCTAACCCCCTGTTAGCGTGTATCCCCCACTATATACCCCCCGCTAACCCCCTGTTAGCGTGTATCCCCCACTATATACCCCCCACTAACCCCCTGTTAGCGTGTATCCCCCACTATATACCCCCACTAACCCCCTGTTAGCGTGTATCCGCCACTATATACCCCCCACTAACCCCCTGTTAGCATGTATCCCCCCACTATATACCCCCCACTAACCCCCTGTTAGCGTGTATCCCCCACTATATACCCCCCACTAACCCCCTGTTAGCGTGTATCCCCCACTATATACCCCCACTAACCCCCTGTTAGCATGTATCCCCCACTATATACCCCCCACTAACCCCCTGTTAGCATGTATCCCCCACTATATACCCCCCACTAACCCCCTGTTAGCGTGTATCCCCCACTATATACCCCCCACTAACCCCCTGTTAGCATGTATCCCCCACTATATACCCCCACTAACCCCCTGTTAGCGTGTATCCCCCACTATATACCCCCCACTAACCCCCTGTTAGCGTGTATCCCCCACTATATACCCCCACTAACCCCCTGTTAGCGTGTATCCCCCACTATATACCCCCCACTAACCCCCTGTTAGCGTGTATCCCCCACTATATACCCCCCACTAACCCCCTGTTAGCGTGTATCCCCCACTATATACCCCCCACTAACCCCCTGTTAGCGTGTATCCCCCACTATATACCCCCCGCTAACCCCCTGTTAGCGTGTATCCCCCACTATATACCCCCCACTAACCCCCTGTTAGCGTGTATCCCCCACTATATACCCCCCACTAACCCCCTGTTAGCGTGTATCCCCCACTATATACCCCCCACTAACCCCCTGTTAGCGTGTATCCCCCACTATACACCCCCACTAACCCCCTGTTAGCGTGTATCCCCCACTATATACCCCCCACTAACCCCCTGTTAGCGTGTATCCCCCACTATATACCCCCCACTAACCCCCTGTTAGCGTGTATCCCCCACTATATACCCCCCACTAACCCCCTGTTAGCGTGTATCCCCCACTATATACCCCCCACTAACCCCCTGTTAGCGTGTATCCCCCACTATATACCCCCCACTAACCCCCTGTTAGCGTGTATCCCCCCACTATATACCCCCCACTAACCCCCTGTTAGCGTGTATCCCCCACTATATACCCCCCGCTAACCCCCTGTTAGCATGTATCCCCCACTATATACCCCCCACTAACCCCCTGTTAGCGTGTATCCCCCACTATATACCCCCCACTAACCCCCTGTTAGCGTGTATCCCCCACTATATACCCCCCACTAACCCCCTGTTAGCGTGTATCCCCCACTATATACCCCCCACTAACCCCCTGTTAGCATGTATCCCCCACTATATACCCCCTACTAACCCCCTGTTAGCGTGTATCCCCCACTATATACCCCCCACTAACCCCCTGTTAGCGTGTATCCCCCACTATATACCCCCACTAACCCCCTGTTAGCGTGTATCCCCCACTATATACCCCCCGCTAACCCCCTGTTAGCGTGTATCCCCCACTATATACCCCCCACTAACCCCCTGTTAGCATGTATCCCCCACTATATACCCCCCGCTAACCCCCTGTTAGCGTGTATCCCCCACTATACACCCCCCACTAACCCCCTGTTAGCGTGTATCCCCCACTATACACCCCCCACTAACCCCCTGTTAGCGTGTATCCCCCACTATACACCCCCCACTAACCCCCTGTTAGCGTGTATCCCCCACTATATACCCCCCACTAACCCCCTGTTAGCGTGTATCCCCCACTATATACCCCCCACTAACCCCCTGTTAGCGTGTATCCCCCACTATATACCCCCCACTAACCCCCTGTTAGCGTGTATCCCCCACTATATACCCCCCACTAACCCCCTGTTAGCGTGTATCCCCCACTATATACCCCCCGCTAACCCCCTGTTAGCGTGTATCCCCCACTATATACCCCCCGCTAACCCCCTGTTAGCATGTATCCCCCACTATATACCCCCCGCTAACCCCCTGTTAGCGTGTATCCCCCACTATACACCCCCCACTAACCCCCTGTTAGCGTGTATCCCCCACTATATACCCCCCACTAACCCCTGTTAGCGTGTATCCCCCACTATATACCCCCCACTAACCCCCTGTTAGCGTGCATCCCCCACTATATACCCCCCACTAACCCCCTGTTAGCGTGTATCCCCCACTATATACCCCCACTAACCCCCTGTTAGCGTGTATCCCCCACTATACACCCCCCACTAACCCCCTGTTAGCGTGTATCCCCCACTATACACCCCCCACTAACCCCCTGTTAGCGTGTATCCCCCACTATATACCCCCCACTAACCCCCTGTTAGCGTGTATCCCCCACTATACACCCCCCACTAACCCCCTGTTAGCGTGTATCCCCCCACTATATACCCCCCACTAACCCCCTGTTAGCGTGTATCCCCCACTATATACCCCCCACTAACCCCCTGTTAGCGTGTATCCCCCACTATATACCCCCCGCTAACCCCCTGTTAGCGTGTATCCCCCACTATATACCCCCCGCTAACCCCCTGTTAGCGTGTATCCCCCACTATATACCCCCCGCTAACCCCCTGTTAGCGTGTATCCCCCACTATATACCCCCCACTAACCCCCTGTTAGCGTGTATCCCCCACTATATACCCCCCACTAACCCCCTGTTAGCGTGTATCCCCCACTATATACCCCCCACTAACCCCCTGTTAGCGTGTATCCCCCACTATACACCCCCCACTAACCCCCTGTTAGCGTGTATCCCCACTATACACCCCCCACTAACCCCCTGTTAGCGTGTATCCCCCACTATATACCCCCCGCTAACCCCCTGTTAGCGTGTATCCCCCACTATACACCCCCCACTAACCCCTGTTAGCGTGTATCCCCCACTATATACCCCCCGCTAACCCCCTGTTAGCGTGTATCCCCCACTATACACCCCCCACTAACCCCCTGTTAGCGTGTATCCCCCACTATACACCCCCCACTAACCCCCTGTTAGCGTGTATCCCCCACTATATACCCCCCACTAACCCCCTGTTAGCGTGTATCCCCCACTATATACCCCCCACTAACCCCCTGTTAGCGTGTATCCCCCACTATATACCCCCCACTAACCCCCTGTTAGCGTGTATCCCCCACTATATACCCCCCACTAACCCCCTGTTAGCGTGTATCCCCCACTATATACCCCCCGCTAACCCCCTGTTAGCGTGTATCCCCCACTATATACCCCCCGCTAACCCCCTGTTAGCGTGTATCCCCCACTATACACCCCCGCTAACCCCCTGTTAGCGTGTATCCCCCACTATATACCCCCCGCTAACCCCCTGTTAGCGTGTATCCCCCACTATACACCCCCCACTAACCCCTGTTAGCGTGTATCCCCCACTATACACCCCCCACTAACCCCCTGTTAGCGTGTATCCCCCACTATACACCCCCCACTAACCCCCTGTTAGCGTGTATCCCCCACTATATACCCCCCACTAACCCCCTGTTAGCGTGTATCCCCCACTATATACCCCCACTAACCCCCTGTTAGCGTGTATCCCCCACTATATACCCCCCACTAACCCCCTGTTAGCGTGTATCCCCCACTATATACCCCCCACTAACCCCCTGTTAGCATGTATCCCCCCACTATATACCCCCCACTAACCCCCTGTTAGCGTGTATCCCCCACTATATACCCCCCACTAACCCCCTGTTAGCGTGTATCCCCCACTATATACCCCCCACTAACCCCCTGTTAGCGTGTATCCCCCACTATATACCCCCACTAACCCCCTGTTAGCGTGTATCCCCCACTATATACCCCCCACTAACCCCCTGTTAGCGTGTATCCCCCACTATATACCCCCCACTAACCCCCTGTTAGCGTGTATCCCCCACTATATACCCCCCACTAACCCCTGTTAGCATGTATCCCCCACTATATACCCCCCACTAACCCCCTGTTAGCATGTATCCCCCACTATATACCCCCCACTAACCCCCTGTTAGCGTGTATCCCCCACTATATACCCCCCACTAACCCCCTGTTAGCGTGTATCCCCCACTATATACCCCCCACTAACCCCCTGTTAGCGTGTATCCCCCACTATATACCCCCACTAACCCCCTGTTAGCGTGTATCCCCCACTATATACCCCCCACTAACCCCCTGTTAGCGTGTATCCCCCACTATATACCCCCCACTAACCCCCTGTTAGCGTGTATCCCCCACTATATACCCCCCACTAACCCCCTGTTAGCATGTATCCCCCACTATATACCCCCCACTAACCCCCTGTTAGCGTGTATCCCCCACTATATACCCCCCACTAACCCCCTGTTAGCGTGTATCCCCCACTATATACCCCCACTAACCCCCTGTTAGCGTGTATCCCCCACTATATACCCCCCACTAACCCCCTGTTAGCGTGTATCCCCCACTATACACCCCCCGCTAACCCCCTGTTAGCGTGTATCCCCCACTATATACCCCCCGCTAACCCCCTGTTAGCGTGTATCCCCCACTATATACCCCCCGCTAACCCCCTGTTAGCGTGTATCCCCCACTATATACCCCCCGCTAACCCCCTGTTAGCGTGTATCCCCCACTATATACCCCCCACTAACCCCTGTTAGCGTGTATCCCCCACTATATACCCCCCACTAACCCCCTGTTAGCGTGTATCCCCCACTATATACCCCCCACTAACCCCCTGTTAGCGTGTATCCCCCACTATATACCCCCCACTAACCCCCTGTTAGCGTGTATCCCCCACTATATACCCCCCACTAACCCCCTGTTAGCGTGTATCCCCCACTATATACCCCCCACTAACCCCCTGTTAGCGTGTATCCCCCACTATATACCCCCCACTAACCCCCTGTTAGCGTGTATCCCCCACTATATACCCCCCACTAACCCCCTGTTAGCGTGTATCCCCCACTATATACCCCCCACTAACCCCCTGTTAGCGTGTATCCCCCACTATATACCCCCCACTAACCCCCTGTTAGCGTGTATCCCCCACTATATACCCCCCACTAACCCCCTGTTAGCGTGTATCCCCCACTATATACCCCCCACTAACCCCCTGTTAGCGTGTATCCCCACTATATACCCCCCACTAACCCCCTGTTAGCGTGTATCCCCCACTATATACCCCCCACTAACCCCCTGTTAGCGTGTATCCCCCACTATATACCCCCCGCTAACCCCCTGTTAGCGTGTATCCCCCACTATATACCCCCCACTAACCCCCTGTTAGCGTGTATCCCCCACTATATACCCCCCACTAACCCCCTGTTAGCGTGTATCCCCCACTATATACCCCCCGCTAACCCCCTGTTAGCGTGTATCCCCCACTATACACCCCCCACTAACCCCCTGTTAGCGTGTATCCCCCACTATACACCCCCCACTAACCCCCTGTTAGCGTGTATCCCCCACTATACACCCCCCACTAACCCCCTGTTAGCGTGTATCCCCCACTATATACCCCCCACTAACCCCCTGTTAGCGTGTATGCCATGTGGCGCCTCGTCCTTCTCCTTTTCAACAGTGCAAGCCCTGTGTCCAGAGGAGGGGATCTTTCTTCCCACACATCCACTAGCGGCAATTAGCCCTCAATCAGCCTCCATGTTCTGGACAGTCCACCTGTGAACATCCTTGGGCAAGATGCCCCCTAAGCCCCACCTGTTCTGCTTGGATGAAAGCAGTCCTCACTGAGAATGCTGGCGATGATATTTGTGACATCACAAAGTGTGCTTGTACAAGCACATCAATGTTGAGAAATTGCTCTCCCTCTGGAAGAATGCTCCATGCTTCCAGCTGTGCTGTTTTGTGAAGCAGTTCCTTGACTGGAAGTGGTGTTAAGCCCGAATAACTGCTTTTTATTCATTTTACTGCAATACCGAAAGCTCGTTTTTAAGCCTCCCAGTTGCCACTACTATCTGCGCGGCTGGTGATTGGTCTTGGGAGGGTCTTGGGTAGTAATGATGTGGTACTACCAACAGAGACACAACGAGGGCAAACATCTTGTCACATGTTGATTCAACCCATGCTACACAGCATATGGGCCTTGTAACACCGCCTCAGATCAATCACCTTCACAGATCTCCTGCTTTGGTGCATTTGAATACTTATCACTTTCCCACTGCTGAAGAAACACATCTCAGTGTTACCTCCCAGGTGTGTCGCTCATCCTCTACTGACACTTTATTCTCGCCTTGGAGGCCCTCGGAAAACATGTTTGGTGTTTTTTTTACGGTCGTGTTTTTCTGTTTTTATTGCTAATGATCCCCCGGCTCCTCCTCCTCCTCCTCCTCCTCCTCCTCCTCCTCCTCCTCCTCCTCCTCCTCCTCCTCCTCCTCCTCCTCCTACTTCTCCTCCTCCTCCTCCTCCCCCTCCTCCCCCTCCTCCCCCCCCCCTCCTCCTCCTCCTCCTCCTCCTCCTCCTCCTCCTCCTCCTCCTCCTCCTCCCCTCCTCCTCCTTCTCCTCCTCCTCCTCCTCCTTCTCCTCCTCTGTCTCCACGAGGCTGTCAGCCTCAGCCTCTAATTGTCAGGAAGCGAGAAGAGAGATGTGGGCGGGCAGAGGCTTGTTCTTGGGGGAGAGGGGAACATATGGCCTTGAGGCGCAGCGCCTTGTTCCTCCTCCACTCAACAGCCCTGGGGGTGCAGTTAGGTAGTAATGACACCGTGGAAAACATGGACAGCAGAACACGCCTCCATGTTTCTGTCAGTCTGCCCACGCCACACTGGTGATCCGTAGAAAGCGCTGAAAGGATCTCTGATCATCTGCTCATCTTATCTTCTCATCATATCGCTCCCTTTCCAGCGGGCAGGATGGTGAAGTGGTTAGGGGGTTGGCCTCCCAGATGCTATGTCCAGCGTCCTACCTTGGTGCCCTTGAGCAAGTTGCCCTAACCCAGTGTTTTCCAACCCGCGGTACACAAGGGGTCTGCAGGTGGTACGTGGGATATTATTCTTGAAATAGACACATTTACAATAATAGAAAAAATGTGATAGATAATTTAAAATAAATATTATAAATATTTTTCAGTAAATGCAGTATTATGGCTTGTTATTATTATACAATTTGTGTCGCTTTGTGCATTCCATCATATGTTTTCCATTCATTTTGGTTTGCTATAAAAATACACTTTTTCTTTCAACAGTTTCCCACTGGCCACGGCCTTCTTGCAGTAATGTATGTTATGTATCACTTCCTTACCGTTTGCACTTGAGGTGGGCTGCAAAGGTCTTAATGACAATTTAGTGGTACACCTAAAGTCAAAGGTTAGGGAACCACTGCCCAAAACCCTACTTGCTCCCTAATGCCATGTATATGAATTCACTGAAGTTGCATTGGAGAAAAGCATTTGCTAAATTACAAAGTTATTATTATTGAAATCAGGCTGGCCATTGATCATATTTACTTACATACAAGTACTGGTTTAGAAATAATCACCTGCAGAATTACTGACTAGAAAAATGGGTTGGTATAAACCCTGACTTGAAGAGGGTACAGGCCTAGCTAGTTGTAGAGGATACAGGCCTAGCTAGTTGTGGAGGATACAAGCCTAGCTAGTTAGAGAGGGTACAGGCCTAGCTAGTTAGAGAGGGTACAGGCCTAGCTAGTTGTGGAGGGTACAGGCCTAGCTAGTTGTGGAGGATACAAGCCTAGCTAGTTGTGGAGGGTACACAACTAGTTAGTTGTGGAGGGTACAGGCCTAGCTAGTTAGAGAGGGTACAGGCCTAGCTAGTTATGGAGGGTACAGGCCTAGCTAGTTGTGGAGGGAAAAGAACTAGCTAGTTAGAGAGGGTACAGGCCTAGCTAGTTGTGGAGGGTACAGGCCTAGCTAGTTAGAGAGGGTACAGGCCTAGCTAGTTAGAGAGGGTACAGGCCTAGCTAGTTGTGGAGGGTACAGGCCTAGCTAGTTGTGGAGGATACAAGCCTAGCTAGTTGTGGAGGGTACACAACTAGCTAGTTGTGGAGGGTACAGGCCTAGCTAGTTAGAGAGGGTACAGGCCTAGCTAGTTATGGAGGGTACAGGCCTAGCTAGTTGTGGAGGGAACAGAACTAGCTAGTTAGAGAGGGTACAGGCCTAGCTAGTTGTGGAGGGTACAGGCCTAGCTAGTTAGAGAGGGTACAGGCCTAGCTAGTTAGAGAGGGTACAGGCCTAGCTAGTTGTGGAGGGTACAGGCCTAGCTAGTTGTGGAGGGTACAGGCCTCGCTAGTTAGAGAGGGTACAGGCCTAGCTAGTTAGAGAGGGTACAGGCCTAGCTAGTTAGAGAGGGTACAGGCCTAGCTAGTTGTGGAGGGTACAGGCCTAGCTAGTTAGAGAGGGTACAGGCCTAGCTAGTTGTGGAGGGTACAGGCCTAGCTAGTTGTGGAGGATACAAGCCTAGCTAGTTGTGGAGGGTACACAACTAGCTAGTTGTGGAGGGTACAGGCCTAGCTAGTTAGAGAGGGTACAGGCCTAGCTAGTTATGGAGGGTACAGGCCTAGCTAGTTGTGGAGGGAACAGAACTAGCTAGTTAGGGAGGGTACAGGCCTAGCTAGTTAGAGAGGGTACAGGCCTAGCTAGTTGTGGAGGGTTCAGGCCTAGCTAGTTGTGGAGGATACAAGCCTAGCTAGTTGTGGAGGGTACACAACTAGCTAGTTGTGGAGGGTACAGGCCTAGCTAGTTAGAGAGGGTACAGGCCTAGCTAGTTATGGGGGGTACAGGCCTAGCTAGTTGTGGAGGGTACAGTTCTAGCTAGTTATGGAGGGTACAGTTCTAGCTAGTTAGGGAGGGTACAGGCCTAGCTAGTTAGAGAGGGTACAGGCCTAGCTAGTTGTGGAGAAATACAAGCCTAGCTAGTTATGAAGGATACAGTTCTAGCTAGTTGTGGAGGGAACAGGCCTAAGGGTTGGTTATAAAGACTGTCGTGGGGCGGTGTGGCTGGCTGTGGTGCTGAAGGCATGTTTTCTACCTCCACAGACTAATAGGACTTTAATCACTTTTAGCACATCCTGATCGGGCCAACAAGCGTGTAAAGACTGGTGCTCTAATTAGAGCACGGCGCTAGCTAACTAACCCTAACGGCGCATTGATTAAGATTACATTTAAGATGCTGAGATCCTGAGGGCCTGGCCATTAGGACGGCAGCTTAATAACTTCCTCTATCAACCGACGACGATGCCTCTTCGGCCCCCCTGCTCCACATTCCTCCCAGCTTATGTTGGGGAGATGACCACGGGCCAATTGTTCCCTGTATATGGCATCAAGTCGTCTGCATTTGGTTTTATTGGCTGGAGATGTTGTGATGGTGGGAGGGTGATATGGTGAGTTTGTGGAGGGGTTTTCAGGAGAGGTTCTTCTCTCTGGATTACGATCAGCCGGCCTCCAGGAAGCTCCCAGCAGATATCAGCACATTATCGCTGGTTTAGTACAGCCCCTTAATCACACCCAGCACAGAAAACTCATTACTCTCTGTCACAACCACCACCACCACCCCAGTAAAAAATCCAGATCTTTATCTGGATCTCAATGTTCCAACCTCTCCCCCTCTCCCCCTCTCCCCCTCTCCCCCTCTCCCCCTCCCCGCCTCCCCCTGGCAACAGAGAGTCCTGCAACCTATCAGATGTGTCGTTCACTCTACCATTCAAGTATCCTTTAATTGATTGATGTACACCCTGGGATTCATCCATTCTGTGTATTGCTGTTTGTGTCTTGGCAGTAATCTCTGTGTATATATATATACATATCTCTATATATATCATCTCAACAGTCTGTCAGCCCCTCCCACCAGCTACCCCCGTCAACAAGACTTATGGGGTACACGGTGGGCCCCCTCTAGGAGGACATCTTGTGAGGTGTCGTCGGGCGGCCCTACAGCTGGGATACCTCTGACAGGTCGTAGAAATTCACCTTGAAAACAAACCTGAGTGGCAGCTGCTCCTCCTGCCTTTTCTCCTAAGTGTTTATCATGCAGATTCCTACATGGGGGCTGGTTTTAACATTTAACACCAAATAAATGATCCAACAAACTAACAATTTGTTTATCCAACATACCCACAGCAAGCCTTCGAAAGAGTAGCTGAACACAACCAATCAGATTTGTTGATGCCCCTGCAGTATTTTTGGTTATAGAAAAATCAATAGCGTGTGAGTTATCAAATCCAGCGTGGCAGCAGGGAGCGCACGCTGCAATCGATGCTGAGATATTAGCTTATTTAACCGGAGCCATAAATAGCAGCATTATGATGTTAACTATCTCCCGAATAACAGAAGGGCCGCTGGGAGGTCAGCCTGCAACGTACTTTCAGTCCACCGGGCTCTGACCAGTCTCCTCTGCTGGACGAGGCTCCTCGCTGCCCAGCAGAGCAGCAGAGCATACTGCTGTTCCCTTCATGCCTCAGCTCGCCACTCCTGTCATGCTTCGCCCATTGCAGCAGGTTGATCAGTGAAGACAAGGTGGCAGTTCTCAACTAATCGCAACAAACACCAACACCTCACTCGAGGTGGCTGTTGGCTGTTTTGTAGGCTTCTTGGCGGTGACCATGTTGAACTGGTGTTGGCCATAAAATAGGCTGAACACAGCTTAGCCAGGGAGAGAACAATAGATGCACTGCTCAAAATGTTCACAGGAGCGAAAAAGAAAGGAAATTCACCGTTCTGAAACAGAGGAACATGTTCACCAAACCAGATAGAGAAGAGCTACCAGACGAATAAGTCTGTCAGGCATCCTGGTATTATGAACACCTAAAAAGAGCTGGTAGTATAATTAATGGCCATGGATGTAGAGAGAGGTAAGAAAGAACATGTGCTAGCCTCATTCATAATAGTGCTGCAGTATTGCTTCCACATCATATCTCGTAGCGCCCACTGCAGGAGGTTGCTCAGTCAAGCTAAACTTCTGAAGCCAAACAAAATGAAATGAGACAGTGCTCTGGTCCAAATGTCCACAGTCCCAAAGAAAAGGGAACATAGATTCTAGGTTCTGAAGCAGATGAACATGCTTCCTAGAGGAGATGCTTTTGACACAATACAGAGGAGTAATCAATACAGAGGACTAATCAATACAGAGGACTAATCAATACAGAGGACTAATCAATAGGGATGATTAGTAGAAACAAAAGCTGGGGTCAGAAAGGAATCAATCAATGTGACTGATACAGAGCTTAAGGATTAGAGAAGGACGATGAACGACATGACTCAATAGATTACGGTTTGTGTAAAGTTGTTATAGTGACAGTGATTCATCATAATTCCACACGACAGATTTGGCCATGCAAGCGTAGCTCAGGCTAACGCTAACACAGAGTCCGAATAGATCAGAGAATAAGAACACTGTAGCATGCAGTAATCCTCCCTCACTCCTCCCTCTCCTCGCCTATTTAATTACATCACACTTTATCACAATTACCGTCTCAAAGGACTTCACGTTTAGCGTCCCTGGCAGCTGTCCTGGAGGAGGGTTCCTCCTGCTGGGCCCTGAGGTCTGGGTACAGGGGCAACCCTTTGAGGCTGTAGCTGTTAGCGTGTTAGCACTTGTTCTTCTCACCCAGGAGATGAGAAGAAACTTCAGACATCGAGGCCACAAATATCCTCAGTCCTGTGTTATTCACACCTACACAGGGGGTGTTAGGATCTGTTCTTTCCAGGGACGCAGGGGGAGAGAGAAAGAGAGACATCGAGAGGGGGAAAGGGAGGAAGGAGCTGTTTTAACACATTAAACACATTTTAAAGATAGTATATTTACAAGGCCTACAGTATATTTGGAAGTCGGGATCAAAGTTGCTATTAATTAATTGATCATTTATTTTAATTATTCTTCTTGATGCTTTACATTTAAAGGTTCATTTTACAATATGTCAACATGGTGCAGTAATTTACTAGCTAATTAGCAATAGTCAAATATTTGATGATGGCAAAAATACACTTTGCTAACACATTTGGAAACCAACTTTAACCAACATGAGCTTGGAGTATTTATTCGAGTGCTGCTGAGTTTTACGTTGTAAGCTATGAGAGTTGAGTTTATTCTCCTCAACTGAACACAAGAGAGAACAGAGAAGTCAGGAAATCCATAACAAGGCTGCTGGAAAAAGATGTTTGTGTATAACAGAGAGATCGAAGAGAGAGAACATGCTGGGGATGAAGGGAGCAGATAGAGAGATAGATGGAAGGAGAGAGAGAGAGAACATGCTGGGAATGAAGGGAGCAGATAGAGAGATAGATGGAAGGAGAGAGAGAGAGAACATGCTGGGGATGAAGGGAGCAGATAGAGAGATAGATGGAAGGAGAGAGAGAGAGAACATGCTGGTGATGAGGGGAGCAGATAGAGAGATAGATGGAAGGAGAGAGAGAGAATATGCTGGTGATGAAGGGAGCAGATAGAGAGATAGATGGAAGGAGAGAGAGAGAGAACATGCTGGTGATGAAGGGAGCAGATAGAGAGATAGATGGAAGGAGAGAGAGAGAATATGCTGGTGATGAAGGGAGCAGATAGAGAGATAGATGGAAGGAGAGAGAGAGAACATGCTGGGGATGAAGGGAGCAGATAGAGAGATAGATGGAAGGAGAGAGAGAGAACATGCTGGTGATGAAGGGAGCAGATAGAGAGATAGATGGAAGGAGAGAGAGAGACAGAGAGACAGTGAGCAACAGGGAGGGATGAGAGAGGGAGAGATGGAGAGAGACAGTGAGAGACAGGGAGGGATGAGAGAGGGAGAGATGGAGAGAGACAGTGAGCAACAGGGGGGGATGAGAGAGGGAGAGATGGAGAGAGACAGTGAGAGACAGGGAGGGATGAGAGAGGGAGAGATGGAAGCAGAGAGGGAGAGTGGGATTGATAGGGAGATAGACAGAGGGAGAGAGAGAGAGTGAGTGACAGAGAGACAGAGAGAGAGAAAGAGAGGGAGAGACATTGTCCTCAGAGCCTCTGCGGTCTGCGAGAGGAGAGAAGGTTTGAGGTGTCACCCTGCAAATGTCACACCAGAAGATGAGTTTAGTCTCAGATAGAGGTGGGGGAGAGGGGGAGGGGAGAGAACGAGGGGGAGAGAGAGGAGGGGGAGATATGGGGATAGAGAGGGGAAGGGGGAAAGAGAGATGGGGGAGGGCTGTGGAGAGAGAGGATGGAGGAGAGAGAGGGGGGTAGAGGGGGAAAGGGCCAGAGGGAGAGAGAGAGAGAGAGAGAGAGAGAGAGAGAGAGAGAGAGAGAGAGGGGGGAGGGAGAGAGATGGGGAAATGGGAAAGGGCCAGAGGGAGAGAGAGAGAGAGAGACAGACAGAGAGCGGGGGAGAGAGGGAGTCAGATATTTGAAGAAAAGAGGCAAGTGGAGCCATCCAGAACACTAAATTGCTCAAAGGCAGCGAGTCGGGGGGGGGGGGGGTTGCCCTCCAATAACATTCAGAAGAAGTTCAGAGATCAGAGGTCATGGAGTCGATGGGTTGCTTCCACTTCCTGAAAGAGCAGGAGGTCACCCTGGACCTTCCTATGTCAAACAAACTGCTTGCTGCTAGACCCTAGAAACACATAGACATGACATATAGTAATATATATAGACCCTAGAGACACATATATAGACATATATATAGACATATATATAGACATTACATATAGTAATATATATAGACCCTAGAAACACATATATAGA
>JACYXH010000566.1:422500-510000 GCA_026745465.1 Lota lota | reverse complement strand
AGATGGGAGAGAGCTGGAGCCAGAGGGAGAGACAGAGGGGAGATGGGAGAGAGCTGGAGACAGAGGGAGAGACAGAGGTGAGATGGGAGAGAGCTGGAGCCAGAGGGAGAGACAGAGGGAGAGACAGAGGGAGAGACAGAGGTGAGATGGGAGAGAGCTGGAGCCAGAGGGAGAGACAGAGGGAGAGACAGAGGGAGAGACAGAGGGAGAGACAGAGGGAGACAGAGGGAGAGACAGAGGGAGAGACAGAGGGAGAGACAGAGGTGAGATGGGAGAGAGCTGGAGGGAGAGACAGAGGGGAGATGGGAGAGAGCTGGAGACAGAGGTGAGATGGGAGAGAGCTGGAGACAGAGGGAGACAGAGGGAGAGACAGAGGGAGACAGAGGGAGAGACAGAGGTGAGATGGGAGAGAGCTGGAGACAGAGGGAGACAGAGGGAGAGACAGAGGGAGACAGAGGGAGAGACAGGGAGAGACAGGAAGACAGATGGAGAGACAGAGGGAGAGACAGAGGGAGACAGAGGGAGAGACAGAGGGAGAGACAGAGGGAGAGAGGGAGAGAGAAAGGAGGGAAAGGAGATGGGACAGAAGGAGATTGAGAGACAGCAGAGGGAGAGAAATGGATTAAGATGGAGAGACAGAGGGAGACAGAGGGAGACAGAGGGAGAGACAGAGGGAGAGACAGAGGGAGAGACAGAGGGAGACAGAGGGAGACAGAGGGAGAGACAGAGGAAGAGACAGAGGGAGAGACAGAGGGAGACAGAGGGAGTTAAAAAGAGAGTGAGACACATAAAGGTTGAGAAGAGAGAGATGGAGGCACAAGGGATTTTCCGTAACACCCCCACCACCAGGACTAGAGGAGTCCGGGTCAAGGGTCAGACCACACCAGTCCAGCTGTTGGTCAGCCACTCCTTCCTCCAGAGTTCATTAACTGCCCACTCCCAGCTCCCAGCTCATAAACCAGGTAACCTGTTTGGACCGGTTCCCTCAGGTTCATCCGTGGCCATGGAAGGTTCTGGTCGTGTGTGTAAAGACGGTTTGATGACCAGGTGGTTCTCCTGGAGATGAATTATTTCCAGAAAGACGTGGTCAAGTTATGATTTTATTATCATACAAAAAAAGATTATTATGAAAGATTCATTCGATTTGGGGAAAAAGGTACATAGTAGAAAGTCTAACTCGTAATACCTAAGGTTTAAATATATATTCAGCTCAATATATATTGTTAGTAATGCACAGCAGTTTCATTTAGATCCACAATTGAAGATCCAGTTAAACACATGAAGCTCAAACCAGAAACATTGCAAACAGTCCTAACTGCAACATTGATTGAATGTAATAATAGTTGAATCTCTTTAAATGTTCCTGTGTAGTTTGAGCTTAGTGGAGCTTAGCTCATGCAGGAGGTCTAGAGATATCTTCAGAACGTTACATCGCTATCTGTGCCTGGATACAGTTCTCTGATTATTTTGATATTGTGTTATAGTCTACATGCTTATCATATTCCATCAGTTCTGTCATCTATTCATCTTCTCTCTCTTCCCAAACCCCTCTGTCTCTCTCTGTCTCTCTCTGTCTCTCTCTCTCTCTCTCTCTCTCTCTCTCTCTCTCTCTCTCTCTCTCTCTCTCTCTCTCTCTCTCTCTCTCTCTATCTACTCAGGTTTAACCCTTGCTCTCTCTCTACTCATGTTTTTTCTGGGTATTCTCCTGCTGGTATATTCTGGGTATTCTCCTGGTGTATTCTAGGTATTCTCCTCCTGGTGTAGTCTGGGTATTCTCCTGGTGTTTCTGGGTATTCTCCTGGTGTTTTCTGGGTATTCTCCTCCTGGTGTAGTCTGGGTATTCTCCTCCTGGTGTATTCTGGGTATTCTCCGCCACATAATTTCCATTTTTCTCATTTCCAGCCTCTTCATTTTCTCACCCCATCGTTCCTTCTTTTGCTTCACTGCACAATCCCCCCTCCCCCCCTTCATCCCCTCACATCTCTCTTCATTTGGCCTGGCTCCTCTCCCTCCATCCCTACCCTCCTCCCTGTCTCCCCTCCGCCCCGCTCCCCCCACTGCTCCCCCCACCTCTCCATCCTCGTCTGGCTGTGAGGGGATTCATCGATGAAGAGAGAGATAGTGAATCTTCCCCCACACACACAGGTACAGTTCACACGAGTACTTATTAATAAATACTGGCTATTAGTAGTATACAATTTACTTTTAAGCTGAGACACTGGAATAATAGTTTGTATTTTTTTATTTCAAACTTCATATAACCCATACAGCAAACTGTACAATTTAATTATTCACAGTGTGTCAAAAGGAAAATAATTCAATAGCTTCTTCAATAGTATTTAGCATGTCCTGGTGTTTTGACTTGAACGTAGGGTCCTCTATGTTTTCTTACGACATATAGTTACTAGGAAAACAATATCTTTTGGATTTTTTACAAAACCTTACAAAAACTATATTCATAGAAAGTGTGGATGTTTTCACAGCGAGAACCTGGATAGAAGGTTTCCATCTTGGTGTTTGACCTTCTGGACGTCTCTGAACCACCAGCTGTGAACACAAACTAAAACACACGTTCAAAAGGCATGTCGCTGTGGAGCAGGAACACTACGCTGCTGTTCTCTCACATTTCACACCCCTTCAGTCTCAAATAACGTTCATTTAGGAAAGGAACAAAAACAAAACCATTTTCAAACCCAAGATTAGAACCGATTGACTCAGCCCAACCCAGACCCTGTCTTGATTTCAAATCATTTCAAGAACAACATTTTCTTAAGTTACGTTGCACATATTACAGAGGTGAACACGGGGGCCGAGGGCCCAGGGTAGGGTTAGGGTTAGCCTAGCCTGGCTTAGCCTAGCTTAGCCTAGCCTAGTTTAGCTAACCCTAACCCTAGGGTTAACCTAGCCTGGCTTAGCCTAGTTTAGCCTAGCCTAGTTTAGAAAACCCTAACCCTAGGGTTAACCTAGCCTGGCTTAGCCTAGTTTAGCCTAGCCTAGTTTAGCTAACCCTAACCCTAGGGTTAACCTAGCCTGGCTTAGCCTAGTTTAGCCTAGCCTAGTTTAGCTAACCCTAACCCTAGGGTTAACCTAGCCTGGCTTAGCCTAGTTTAGCCTAGCCTAGTTTAGAAAACCCTAACCCTAGGGTTAGCCTAGCCTGGCTTAGCCTAGCTTAGCCTAGCCTAGTTTAGCAAACTCTAACCCTAGGGTTAGCCTAGCCTGGCTTAGCCTAGCTTAGCCTAGCCTGGCTTAGCCTAAATTAGCCTAGCCTGGCTTAGCCTAATTTAGCCTAGTTTAGCTAACCCTAACCCTAACCCAGGGCAGAGAAGCTCCACAAGGGGGTAAGAAAAGTAATATAGAGGAACAACAAACCAGCTAAAGATCTACTGGCTCCCAGGGGACATTGCTACCAAACAAACCCTATGCTAAAGGGACCGGGAACCACGGTACTAGTTCATAGTCACTTCTTAGAAAGATATTAGGCGTGATAAAAGAGATTTACATATATTTTCCCTTGTTAATGGTCATAGTCCATTAGAATATAATATAATCTATTGTATTTCCAATAAATTAACACAGAATAGGACTGAGACAGTGGAGGAAGTAGGTTGGTTCAAATCTTCTGAAAGTAAAATGATCTATGCCACAACTTTCAAACAAACTGAATGCATTTAACAGTAAAAATTTAGCAAAATACATTTTCTTCTGCTCATTTGTATCTATATACTCTACTCTGCAGAAGGGAATTAACATTTATACAGTAACCAATTTACACTGGACCAGGTGATCAGTATTCACACACATTGGGTTTACCTTGAATAATAGGTAGCTGATATTATTATTAACACACAACCTCTCGACTTAAAAGGCAGGACTTAGTCTTGACTTAAAAAACAGGACTAACTTAAGTCAGGACATAGCAGTTTTGACTTAAAAGGCATGACATTGTCATCCTAAGCAGACATAGTTTAAAAGGCATGACAAAGTGGTTCTATCTTAAAAGGCATGACAAAGTCTCGACTTAAAAATCATGACTTAATAGTATTGACTTAAAATTAAGAACATTGTTTTCTTTACTTAAAAGACATGACATCGTTGTCTTGCCTTTAAAAGCAGGACTTTCAGTAGTTTTCTTGACTTCAATGGCAGGAAATATTCTTGACTTAAAATGTCTGACGAAGTGGTCTTAACTTATAAGTCAGGATATATTCTTGACTTAAAAGGTTTGACGAAGTGGTCTTAAATTATAAGTCAGGACATATTCTTGACTTAAAAGGTTTGACGAAGTGGTCCTAAATTATAAGTCAGGACATATTCTTGACTTAAAAGGTTTGACAAAGTGGTCTTAAATTATAAGTCGGGACATATTCTTGACTTAAAAGGTTTGACGAAGTGGTCTTAAATTATAAGTCAGGACATATTCTTGACTTAAAAGGTTTGACGAAGTGGTCTTAAATTATAAGTCAGGACATATTCTTGACTTAAAAGGCATAACCTAGTTGTCTTGACTTAAAAGGCAGGAATTCTTCTTGGTTAAAAAAAATCAAGAAAGCAGTCTTTACATAAACATCTCAACCTGTTCCAGCTGACCATCTTTTCCATCTTTACTGACTTAGTATTGACTTAAAAATCTTGACTTATTGATCTTGACGGTTCAAGTCAAGACTTATCGATTTTGACTGTTTTAGAGTGGTTAAGGTTTAAGTCTTAACCTCACAGAGGTTTGTTCTGTCAGTAAATCTACACTCAGAACTCTTACGGAACCAGAACTCAGAAACCCAATTATTTAAAAAAACGGACACCGCCTTTGAACCAAACTAGAGTAAAAATCAAATGAAACCACAGGCTGATAAGGGACACCGATATGAATTCCAATGCTAGTAATCCTAGTAACAATACTCGTAATGGTATAATGCTAGACTGTTCTGGAGGGTAAGAAGACCTGCTTGCTGATTGGTCGCTGGGGACAGGTGTTGGTGAACACCAGGACCATGTGTGAGATTTAAAATCTGTCAGTCAAGGACACCATCGACAGCTTCACTTCCAGACACCTGCCACAGTGCCTCTGAGCCTCACCGCAGCGATGCTCTGACTGTCAACCTCTGGGCTTCTGTTAGAAGTTTGTGGATTTGCTTCAGTTAGTTCTTTATTCTATGTGACTTGTACCTTTTTCTCTATAATTATCATAATCACCATCATCATCACCATCCTTATCACCATCATCATTATCACCATCATCATCATGATTATCACCATCATCACCATCATCATCATCACCATCATTATCACCATCATCATCACCATCCTTATCACCACCATCACCATCATCATCACCATCATAATCATCATCATCATCATCATTATCACCATCATCACCATCATCATCACCATCATTATCACCATCATCATCATCACCTTCATTATCACCATCATCATCATTATCACCAACATCATTATCACCATCATCACCATCATTATCATCATCCTTATCACCATCATCATCATCATCACCATCATTATCACCATCATAACCATCATCACCATCATTATCACCATCATCATTATCACCATCATCATCACCATCATTATCACCATCATCATTATCACCATCATCATCACCATCATTATCACCATCATCATTATCACCATCATCATCACCATCATTATCACCATCATCATTATCACCATCACCATCATCACCATCATTATCACCATCATCATTATCACCATCATCCTTATCACCATCATCACCATCATCATCACCATCATTATCATCATCATCATCATCATTATCACCATCATCATCACCATCATTATCACCATCATTATCACCATCATTATCACCATCACCACCTTCACCATCATCGTCATCATTATCACCATCACCATCATCATCATCATCACCATCACCATCATCATCATCACCATCATTATCACCATCACCATCATCATCATCACCATCACCATCATCATCATCATCACCATCATCACCATCATCACCATCCTTATCACCATCATCACCATCATCATCATCATCATCATCATCACCATCACCATCATCTTCATCACCATCATCACCATCACCATCATCACAAGTGTCATCACTTCTCTCACCACCATCATGGTCACCACCATCATCTTGCATCATGCATATGGACATGTTTGTTAAGTTGTTACGTCGAGTCCCCAGTGAAAGCTTGATGCCAAACCACAGTTCAGACGCGCAGGACGAGAGGAAAAGGTGTCGCGACACCCTTGAATATTTCCTAACCTCCGTGTTTGACGGGAACCTTGAGACCGACCGCCGCTCGCTGAGAGCCATGTAGAAAAGTAAGTTCTACTGACAGGTCACATCTTTGGCAATTTGACTTTACTTGGACCAAAATTAGATAACAATGAGAGAAAACAGGAAAATCAACCCACAATGAAGGCGAACTTCAAATCGTATCTTGTTGAAATGATTCTGCCCCAACACCAACACAGAATTACAATAAAATGATATTGTACAACATAAGATAACTCTTATTATTTTTGTAGATACATTTCAAACCTTGACTCAATCCTTCTATGCAACAATATTGAAGTCGAGGTATCTAGTTTCGACACTATTCACTGTTGAATTAATCCTACCGGTAATTATTAATGTCTCCAAGCAAAGTCTGGGCCATGTTTGACAAAATGGCTTCCGTCAAACATGGGTCTTCTGTCTCAAAGTCAGCCGTTGGTTGGCGGACAACACTGAGGTATTTCTTAGCCCCCTCTGCTGCCAAAGATGTCCGGCCGCTGTGTTAGTGTCTAGAAAAGGCTCCATGACTTGTTCAATGGGCTGTGTGGCAGAACGGTCCTGTGTGTCTTGTTTTTATTGCCATGCTCCACCCGTTCACCTCCGCGCTCCAAAACAAGCCTCCTTTCTATGACTCACAGTTCCTGTTGTCAAGGTTCCTGCCGGTTCTAAACGTTCCGGTATTGGTTCTATGGTTCCTGTGTCGGCTCTGAAGGTTCCGGCATGGGTTCTAACTCGCTGTTGGGTTTTGTGTTGGCACACGTAAACATCATGAAATCGGACGGTCCGGGTGGGTTTGTTTTGCTCTGTGAGTCCTGCCTCTGGCCTGCTGCGTCCTGCTGTGATGGAGCAGGGGTGGGAGGGTGGGAGGGTGGGAGGGTGGGAGGGTGGGAGGGTGGGAGTGGGAGGCGGGGGGTGGGTGAGGTCATACCTGCGTTGCCGAGGCGGCCATCTTGAGTTGCCCGTGCTTGGTGAGGGTGCTCATGTTGCTGTGGGTGATGAAGTGGGGGAGGGGGACGTCCAGGCCGTTGGTGCGGGTCTCCGAGGGGAACGCCCCCGACACGTGGCTCAGCAGGTGGGCCTTCCCGGTCGTCACGGGAACACGGGGGTCTTCCCAGGGCTGCAGCTCATGTCCTTTCCCGGGAGTCGCCGGTCGCTGTACGTGTGCATGTTGATCACGGCGTCCATCTTGCTCTGCGGCGGCGGAGGAGGAGGGGGAGGGGCTCGGTGTTTGACACGCCTCTCGCAGGTGAAGGACAGTCTGATCTCGTCCCCCATGGCACTGCACAAAGACCTCTGGGCGGGAAGGGGGGAGGGCGAGAGAGGGAGGGGGGAGGAGGAGAGAGGGAGGAGGAGAGAGGGAGGGGGGGAGGAGGAGAGGGAGGGGGGAGGAGGAGGAGGGCGAGAGAGGGAGGGGGGAGGAGGAGAGAGGGAGGAGGAGAGAGGGAGGGGGGAGGAGGAGAGGGAGGGGGGAGGAGGAGAGAGGGAGGAGGAGGAGGAGAGAGGGAGGAGGAGAGAGGGAGGAGGAGAGAGGGAGGGGGGAGGAGGAGAGAGGGAGGAGGAGAGAGGGAGGGGGGAGGAGGAGAGGGAGGGGGGAGGAGGAGAGAGGGAGGGGGGGGAGAGAGGAGAGAGGGGGGGGAGGAGGAGAGAGGGAGGGGGGAGGAGGAGAGAGGGAGGGGGGAGGAGGAGAGAGGGAGGGGGGAGGCGAGAGAGGGAGGGGGAGGCGAGAGAGGGAGGGGGGAGGAGGAGAGGGAGGGGGGAGGAGGAGAGAGGGAGGGGGAGGAGGAGAGAGGGAGGGGGGAGGGTGAGAGAGGGAGGGGGGAGGAGGAGAGAGGGAGGGGGGAGGAGGAGAGATGGAGGGGAGGGGGAGAGAAGGAGGGGAGGAGGAGAGAGGGAGGGGAGGAGGAGAGAGGGAGGGGGGAGGAGGAGAGAGGGAGGGGAGGGGGAGAGAGGGAGGGGGAGGAGGAGAGAGGGAGGGGGGAGGAGGAGAGAGGCAGGGAGGAGGAGAGAGACAGAGAGGGAGGGCGGCCTTAGCTTTAAACTGGTCTGACAGGAAGTGGAACAGGCTGCATGGCGTCACACGTCACATGGCATGAGTTTCTTCTTTATGTCCATTCGTCTGTTTGCATGTTTTCTGTTGAGTTTGCATGTGCAACTTTTTTGTGTGTGCATCTTTTGTGTGTGTGTGTATTTGCATGTTGTTTGTGAGTCATTGAGCGTGCAACATACACGAGCCTGTGATTCCACCAATGGGAGATCTGATTTGCTATCCTGACATTGGCAGTGACTAATAATGGATTAATTTCATATGCTCCAATTTGCAATAAATGCTTTTAAATTAAGTTGCGTTATCGCGGCCAAATTCCTGGGATTAGTCAGAGTCACGCAAATCCTTTCCTGTCAGGGCTGAACAGAAAGCCTGCGATGCTACATAGGGAAGGAGCTCAGTTCTGCTGCTTCCTGCCAGAGTGGGATTAAACATGACTTATATCCTGCTGGAGCCTAATTCAATTAATGTTCCCTGTCCTTATTCTCTAGTACCTCAACCCTATCCTATCACAATCCACGGTCCGATATCATCTACTATAGGATCCACTAAATCAACTACTATATGATCTACTACATCATCTACTATATGATCTACTACATCATCCACTAAATCAACTACTATATGATCTACTATATGATCTACTACATCATCTACTATGTTATCTACTACATCATCTACTACATCATCTACTATGTTATCTACTACATCATCTACTATATGATCTACTATGTGATCTACTACATCATCTACTATGTTATCTACTACATCATCTACTACATCATCTACTACATCATCTACTATATGATCTACTACATCATCTACTATGTTATCTACTACATCATCTACTATGTTATCTACTACATCATCTACTATCTACTACATCATCTACTATGTTATCTATACATCATCTACTATATCATCTACTACATAATCTACTATGTTATCTACTACATCATCTACTATGTCATCTACTACATCATCTTTTATGTTATCTACTACATCATCTACTATGTTATCTACTACATCATCTACTATGTTATCTACTACATCATCTACTATGTTATCTACTACATCATCTACTATATGATCTACTACATCATCTACTATGTTATCTACTACATCATCTACTATGTTATCTACTACATCATCTACTATATGATCTACTACATCATCTACTATGTTATCTACTACATCATTTACTATCTACTACATAATCTACTATGTTATCTATACATCATCTACTATATCATCTACTACATCATCTACTATGTTATCTACTACATCATCTACTATGTTATCTACTACATCATCTACTATGTTATCTACTACATCATCTACTATGTTATCTACTACATCATCTACTATGTTATCTACTACATCATCTACTATGTTATCTACTACATCATCTACTATATGATCTACTACATCATCTACTATGTTATCTACTACATCATCTACTATGTTATCTACTACATCATCTACTATGTTATCTACTACATCATCTACTATATGATCTACTACATCATCTACTATGTTATCTACTACATCATCTACTATGTTATCTACTACATCATCCAATACGACTTATTCAGGATGTGATTCATGCAGAGAGTCACGGTGAGGTCTGTTCTCGGTCGTGAACTTCAGGCGGAGAACCTCTACCTGCTCCCGCTCTGCAGTCTTCCTCAGCTTGTAGATGAACTCTGCGATGGCCACGAACACGGAGAGCACCAGGCCGGAGGCCAGCACGATGAAGATGCCCCCCAGGTTCTGGATGCCCATCGGGCCGCTCTCCCGGCGCTCCTCCCCCTGGCAGCCGGTCCCGCTCCACCACTTCTCCTTCAGCATGTGCAGCCGGCCGTCCTCCAAGATGCTCAGGATGGCGATGGTCACCTTGTCCCTGTAAGGAGATCCTGAACACCCCGGACACAGCATGAGATGGTGAGCTCCATCAGAAGAACCTTCTTCTCCTGGCGGCCATCTTGGCTCCATCTCGGTTCTAATTCCACCTTCAGTTCAATATAAAGCATGCCGATTGGCTGAGGCCATCTTACCGAGGGGCGTGCCGATGCCGTAGCCCTTGCTGTCGATGATGCCGCCCACCTGCGTGAGGTTACAGTTGCGGCGGGTGATGTAGTCGATGGTGGTGGACTCCATCAGCAGGGCGTAGTCCGAGCGTAGCACGCGCTGGATGCCCTCCTCGATGGACTTGACCAGCGAGGAGCTTGGCTTGCTGCTCATAAACGCCCACATCTTCTCAAACGTAGACACCTTCGATTTCTGATGGGACAACGATGCTTTACAGAACAAGCTGTGTGTCTTTATAACGTTATCAGTAAAGCACCTTTCCTTATGGAGATTGTTAAAGATATAAAACAATACGAAAACGGAGGGACAATCAGGATATGCACCAAGGTCAAATCTATTAAGCAATAAGAGATCAAATATAATACAATTTAAAATATAGAGTAAATTAAAACAGACATTAACATAAAAATAAATAATTAATACAATTCATTTAAATGAATAATACAAATATTATAACCCCCAGAAAACGAAGAAGCATGTTTAAGAAGCGATTGAAAAGATATTCTCTTGGATCTTATCTTCGGCCCGGCTGCCGTGGCGACCAGACCAGTGAAGGTATTCAGAAGAGACCTGTTCCAAAGTGGACTGACCCTCCAAGGGCAACATCTCTTTTGATCACAGAGTTTGATTCAGAAAAATACTCCAAATGACGTCCTGGTATTGTAAAGTCTGTATTACTGACCTAGACACATGTTTAAAACACTCCTTCTCCCTCAGCCAATGAGAAGGCTTATTTCCAGCAGGGTGACAGCAGACTCAGATGATTAGCCATCATGATGTTCATTCTGTGGCTGAGCTAACACAGCGGCTCCACAGAGTCTATTGTTGTTGTAATAAGTTTGGCGGGGACTCCCCCGGCCTCCCCGGCCTCCATTAGCCCCCGTCAGCCATGTGGCTGATAGGGCCGCATTCACACCGCGACTAATCCCAGGAAACGACTCTCTCGCCGCGTCTGTGGTAACATTTAAAGGATGTGTGGAGGGATATTTTTAAATATGAAGAAACCGAATGCGCAGGTTTAATATTTGGCGAGGTCGCGTGGAACAAGATGCACGCCGTGTCATGTCCTCAGATTGTTGAATGATTTGAGAAAAAATGAATGAATAAATGGAACAGAAATGAAATATGCTAACCGAATGAATGGGTTGCCATAGCTACTGGCCTGTGCCAACAGTATTTAGCACTTTTGCGGGCTTGAGTGGCTTCAATCAAGAATGCTGTTGTGACATTAATGAAGCTGTGTAGTATTTAATATGTATTTAATATGTATTTAATATGTATTTATAGGGTGGCCAGAAAAGTGATATTTTGATTTGTCATATATCGTCAAACACAGGCCATGATAAACTGACAAAATCACATATTCACATATTTATTTTGTGAATACTGGCCTCTGATTCAAAGTATTTACTATTTAGTAACTAAGCAGACACTTTTATACAAAGCTATGTACACACTAAGTCAATAAAAGTTGTCAAAGATTTATAAAGATAGCTATCTCTCCTGTACATGTATGATACAGAGTGGAACTGTGGTAGGAATAAGCAAGTGTTGTTCTGTTGATAGTGCTGCAGTGCTGTGCCAGTGTATTATGAAGTACAGCGAGTCAAACTATTTCCGAACGTATACCATCCCAGAGTTAGCTCCGGTATGTAAACATCCATGTCCTTGATAGCTCAGAATACACCGAACGCACAGACTTCCACAGGAATGTGCTTTATCTTTGTCCCTCTCAGAAAACGGTGGATTTGCGAGGAGTTATTCAGCAAAACAACAGGAGCATCTGAGGCAAATCCAGAAATAATAAAATAAGACGTCAAAACCCTGCAGGCCAAAGCCGAAAGTTTGAAATAAAAAAATCATTATGGGGGAAGAAGTTCAAACGATGTGGAGAGGGTAGGAGCAGCAGAATGTCTCTGACTGCAGGATTACCTCCATACAGTAACCCATATATTCACAGGGATATTGATTCTTTTTGGGGAGCCAACACTGTAAGGAGAGGGGAAGGTTTTCTGTGAAGACAGCAGACCGTTTTTTGGGGGATTTTCATAGCTACACAAGTTGTTTTCACCATAAAAAAAACATGCTTTGGACGCGGGAAACACAATCAAACTAGGGGAAAGGTCCATCTTCATCATCATTATCATCATCATCTTTTTTATTGGTTTGGATTAAATTTGCAATCAATCTTCTGTCTGCTTCTCATCTCTGGAACAGTCTGCCAGAGGAGCTCAGTGAACTACAATCTGTCAATATGTTCCAACGACATCTTTAAACATAACTTTTTAGTTTAGCTTTCTCCTAATCAAGTAGCAGGTCTTCTATTTTTGTTTGTTCTTTTAAACAAATGAACGGTTCCTGTTGTGTAATCTCCCTTGTTAAGCACTTTGCATCGCTGTTTTGCAGGAAAAGCGCTGTGTGAATAAAGTTGGTTTGATTCTGCCTCCGTCTCAATCCAACGCTAAAGCACGTGGCGCTCACCTTGAAGAAGGTCATGGTGGGTTAGGGTTAGGGTTAGGGGGGGTAACCCTAACCCTAACCCAATCCAACGCTAAAGCACGTGGCGCTCACCTTGAAGAAGGTCATGGTGGGTTAGGGTTAGGGTTAGGGGGGGTAACCCTAACCCTAACCCAATCCAACGCTAAAGCACGTGGCGCTCACCTTGAAGAAGGTCATGGTGGGTTAGGGTTAGGGTTAGGGGGGGTAACCCTAACCCTAACCCAATCCAACGCTAAAGCACGTGGCGCTCACCTTGAAGAAGGTCATGGTGGGTTAGGGTTAGGGTTAGGGGGGGTAACCCTAACCCTAACCCAATCCAACGCTAAAGCACGTGGCGCTCACCTTGAAGAAGGTCATGGTGGCGCCATCTTTGACCACTCCGTAGTCGATGCGTGTCTGCTTGGCGATGTCATCGGCCGACTCCACGGGCGAGTCCATCCTCTCGATGGTGAGGAAGGCCGCCAGGTTGGCGGTGTAGGAGGAGATGATGATGAGGGTGAAGAACCACCAGATCCCCCCGATGATCCTGGTGGACAAGGCCTTGGGCATCAGCTCTGAACCTGGGGAGACCACCCAGACACCCCGCCCGGAGGTCAGGAACCGGCCAATCAAACGCTTCCATCTCTTTGGTGGAACAAAGGTCATGGTTTGAAGGGGTCATCTAAATGCTCTTCCTCTCTCTCCTGCCAGATTCAATGCTGTAAAGTCATGTTGTCTTCTGTGTTTACTGCATGTTTTATTGTCGAATGCCGTTAGGTTCACTGTTGTATTGCGTTCCATGTCGTAGCTTTAGTGTCTGCAGAGGGATATTCAGTGTAATGTTTACAGTGTCTCTGACTGTGGGAAGGTGTCAAAGTTACTTTAGCTCTGGTTTCTGACAACCTCTAAAATGCCCTTGGGTTCCTCGCCCTCCTCTCCTCTACACGGAAGATTTATGAGGCCAATTCTGAAGAGTAACCAGCACACTGGGGGAGGGTGCAGGGCTGGGGTGTGTGAGTGGTCAGGTTTTAACCTCCTCACTAAATTTGATTGGATTCGTCCTTTGTGTTTTCGACAAAGGCCTGAGACAGCGCCACAACGCCCTCTCTGAGGAGGCCAGCGGGAGGAGAGAGAGGAGAACAACACACAACGCTATAAAATACTGTTGTCAGCAGAGAACATTGGCACCGGCGCTCTAACACATACACAGCAGATTGGACGTGTAGTGCCAAGAAAATAAAAGCGTGTCAATAAGCTTTAGGTTTTTTCCTTGAAGAACAAAATAAAAGCGCGTCAATATGCTTTAGGTTTTTTCCTTGAAGAACAAAATAAAAGGGCGTCAATATGCTTTAGGTTTTCAATTCAGAAGGACGTGTGTCTTCTGTGCTGAAATATAACCAGAGATTATTTAAGCCAAGACTCCTCCTCCTCCTCCACCTGGCTCCACCTGGTTAGGGGTCATGAGTTTATGGAGATGAGATGAGATACTGTTCATCTCTCAGAGAGGACAGATAGGGAGGAAAATACAATACACGATACAATATGTAGCACAAATGTAATATATTCTACAAGCAAGATTCTGTCGTAGTCTCTCTCTGTCTAATAACATGTTGTATCACTATATAGTCTAATCATTATTATTCTGCTTATCATTAGTTATCACCTTGCTTTAGAGATATAACTGCTCATGTACAACTCCACCAAGGCTGCTCTAGCTCAGAAAAAAATAAATGAAATTCCCTTCATCTTGAGTCGTGATATGAAAGCTTTACATTGGATCTGGGAGGGAAGGTTCTGTGTGGCGAAGTCTACAGCTGTTCTGATAGCTTTCTAACACCACACTCTTTCTCAAAAGTCATTTCACTTTTCCTTTGACTTGGGAGATTGAAAAATAAAACGTCTTCTCCTTTCTCCTGCTGGTATCACACTCTGACATCATCAGGATACTTCATGCTGGTATCTCTGACATCATCAGGACACTTCCTGTTGGTATCTCTGACATCATCAGGATACTTCCTGCTGGAATCACACTCTGACATCATCAGGATACTTCCTGTTTGTAACTTTTGACATCAGCAGGACTTAAGCTAATTAGAATGGTTCCTTCTCAGCCACATTTGAAACCAGATTTACAGTTGAAACCTAATCCATGATTGAAGTACAATGTGTTTCCTGTGTTGGACTCCACCATGTTCAGTTTCACAGCCCTCAGTGTGCGGGTTATGATGGGGACTCATGTTTGTTGTGACAGGATTCCTCTCGGAGTGTTTGTGGTGTTTCCTACGAGGTCTACGAGGTCTACGAGGGACTCAAGCTGCCATTCCTCATGTGTTTCCTGGCCTTCGCTTCTGCCGCCAAACCAAAGTGTTTCCATTTCAGCGGCTGTCACAATGTTTGGCGAGAGAAGCGTGAGACGACTGCGTCCAAGCCTCCCTGACAAAACACACCTCAGTGGAAATCCAGGCGACAACGTGGAGAGTAGCACCCAGCATCACTAAACATGCCTTCCAGCAGTGTGGATCTGGTCAGGAAACATCAGGAGACCATGTGTAAAAGTCAAGGAAAAAACGATCCTATATTAGCTCTTACTACCAGTACTAGAGCTGCTATTCAGTCCTTAGGGGAGGTACTACTAGCCTGGAGACCTTCCTGATGACATTCTGTCCCGCTACACGATGTGGACGTGTGATCAGGTTCTACAGAGGAATAAACAAATGTCCTTCTATCTTAAATCATACAATGTTTTGGTATTGTGACTTTTAATTTCCCCCCCATTAATGTATGCAAATGATGTGTTTTCGCATTAAATATGCCCCAATTATGTAGAATAATGTCCTTTCCTCTTATGAGACATTGGTTGTGGAACTCGTCATTTTGAGAATATCGTGTTAAACATTTACAAGTGTTGGCAAGTGAACATGTGTTGGACAAGCGTGTATAAAACCTAATAATGTACTATTTTGATTTGTTATTGGCAATAATCGTGGGCATGTTTTGAAAGATGCAATTATAGAAGCAAATGATCAAGTCATTTCAAAATGAACTGTAATGCCTGTAGTACCTTCAGCAGATCACCCAAAGGGACCTGCAGGTGACGGCTTCCCAGGCCCATGAGTGAGGGGGGAGGGGGGAGGGGGGAGGGGGGAGGGGGGGAGGGGGGAGGGGGGAGGGGGCCTACAGGTAGACCTGAACCCAGAACCTTTGGTATGGGAGTGAAACACCTGACCACCGCTGGACTAGCCTTCCTCTGGTCGACACCGTGGTGAGGGATCTCTGCGCTTCCACTGTGCCAGCAGGAGCGCTGATCCCAGTTCATCAGCGCTCCCCTTTATTACAATCTGCTGAACACGCTGAGAACGACGGCAGCACGTTCCTCCAGTGCCTCTGGGTATTCCCAACCCCCTCGCCTGTCTCCTCCACTCCCGCCGCCTCCTCCTGTAGTCCACAGCGGCGCCGCGTTGCTAACCTGGCAGCGCTAGCCTCCTCCTGTAGTCCGCTACGCAGCGGCGCCGTGTTGCTAACCTGGCAGCACTAGCCTCCTCCTGTAGTCCGCTACGCAGCGGCGCCGTGTTGCTAACCTGGCAGCGCTAGCCTCCTCCTGTAGTCCGCTACGCAGCGGCGCCGTGTTGCTAACCTGGCAGCGCTAGCCTCCTCCTGTAGTCCACAGCGGCGCCGTGTTGCTAACCTAGCAGCGCTAGCCTCCTCCTGTAGTCCACAGCGGCGCCGTGTTGCTAACCTGGCAGCGCTAGCCTCCTCCTGTAGTCCACAGCGGCGCCGTGTTGCTAACCTGGCAGCGCTAGCGCGCGGTCTAATGAGCCGTGTTCCGCTAGTCGGCCTCCAGACTCCACCTGATGCGTCTCGTTCAGGAGGAGCTCAGGGCCTCTTGTTGTTTGCTGACGTGGCCCCTTAGTGGGGGCCCCCAGGTGAGCGTACAGCAGCAGGGGCCCTTAAGAGCCCCTCAAACACTCCAAAGAGAAAACCAAAAGCACTTCTAAAACGCCTCTGTCTCATTGGTAGCAAATGGAAGGTAATAAAATGACACGTTACACGTTATATACATATAAAAAAAAAATATATATATATATATGTTTTTATTTTTATTTATATATATAAATATATATAAATAAATATATATATATATTATATATTACTGGTAAATAGCAACATTATCTTGATGTGTGTGGGCGCTAACTTCAAACAAACAAGATGGAGGCATTTTAAAGAGAATTCAAACCTTTTAGCCGTCAAGCAGTGACACTAAGCTACGCTAACAGGTACGCTAACTGCTGCTAAGCTACACCGCCACCTGTCTCAACTGAGTGTTTCTGTTTTCCAGGATAGAGCTAAACAGGAGTGTCTGACTCATAACCGTTATAATCTCATAACAGGCCTTACAGAATCAGTCTGGGTACAAAATGTCTGCTTTTGTACCGTTTGGTGGGCTATGTGGGAGCAGAAAGTGCAGCATTTAAAAGGAAAAACTGCGGATCGTATTCAATGTCTGTTCTTCTGTTTTTGTGGAGCTACAGAGAAACCTATAAATATGACATAACCGGCCTGACCCGTTGTGTTGTCATGATACCACCATCATTTCCAGGTATCTAGAGCTGTACCACAAACAGATAAATATACAAATATACATGGATATATGGATGGATGGATGGGTTGTTGATATAGATAGCTAGATATATTGCTAGAGCTGATATATATATGACCAGATAAATTATACATCTGGTTTGACCACAGCAGGTCTGGGCAGTTCAAGATGCATTGGGCAACACTAGCATTATGCCACACTAGCCTCATGCTACATTAGCCTCATGCTACACTATTCTTATGCCACACTAGCCTCATGCTACATTAGCCTCATGCTACACTATTCTTATGCCACACTAGCCTCATGCTACACTGGCCTCATGCTACACTAGCCTCATGCTACACTGGCCTCATGCTACACTAGTCTCTTGCTACACTAACCTCATGCTACACTAACCTCATGCTACACTAACCTCATGCTACACTAGCCTCATGCTACACTAACCTCATGCTACACTAGCCTAACTCTAAACTAGCCTCATGCTACACTAGCCCCATGCTATATTAGCCTCATACTACACTAGCCCTCTCTATAATAGCCTCATGCTACGCTAGCCTAATTCTAAACCAGCCTCATGCTACAGTTTCCCCAGGCTAGACTAGACTCATGCTTCACTTGCCTCATGTTACACTTGCATCAGGCTACACTAGCTTCATGCTAAACTAGCCATATGCTACCCTGGCCTAACTTTAAACTAGCCTAACTGTGGCTGCTCCTAGCATAACTGACAGCTGACATTAGTCAGACATGGTGCGCTCTCAGGCCCTCTCTCTTTGGTACATGAGCGCTGTGGAACCACCGAGGTTATGATGGAGAAACAAACACAGCAATCTCTTCCCTTCCACGCCTGACAACCTCTGACAAGTGCTCAAACCACCCCCCCCCCCCCCATTCTCTAGCAGTGGGGAAGTCACAACAACCTGCTCCTGTCTTGTAGGGCTGAAGCTCTGCGCTTGCTGCTGACAGCCTCGCATCTCTGTCTCCGAGCCCAGCAGAGGGAACAGAGCTGACAGCAGACAGCCGGAGAAGGTGGAGGTAAAGGAGGAGGTGGGGGAGAGGCAGGGGGAGAGTAGGACGGGAGGGAGAAGGGGGGGGAGGATAAGGGTATTGTTTTGGACAGTCAGGCACTACGCTGCCTTACCTTGCTGCATCAAGGATCCCACTCCGAACCAGAAGCTGTTGAAGAGGGTGAAGTTGTTCTCCACCACGTCCGAGCCGGGGTTACAGGGGTGGGCGTCGTACCACTCATAGGGACTGAACCTGGAGGCAGAGACCAACACTGAGGACATGCTCCTTCTTCTGTCTGGGAGCTTCTGAGTCCAAGTAATGAAGTACATCACGTCTTGATGCAACTGAGAAGGTGGTTAAAGAAGAGGGGAATGACACGTAGCATAGCATAGCACCAGCGTGGGAATGACGCGTAGCATAGCACCAACGTGGGATGAAGAGGGGAATGACACATAGCATAGCACCAGGGTGGGATGAAGAGGGGAATGACGCGTAGCATAGCATAGCACCAGCGTGGGATGAAGAGGGGAATGACACGTAGCATAGCACCAGCGTGGGATGAAGAGGGGAATGACACGTAGCATAGCACCAGCGTGGGATGAAGAGGGGAATGACACGTAGCATAGCACCAGCGTGGGATGAAGAGGGGAATGACACGTAGCATAGCATAGCACCAGCGTGGGATGAAGAGGGGAATGACGTGTAGCATAGCACCAACGTGGGATGAAGAGGGGAATGACACGTAGCATAGCATAGGGTTGGGAATGGAACCAGGGTCGCTTCAAGGTGTTATGCCTTCAGTCATTTTCAAAGTTTGTTAAAAAACAGTTTACATCTTTAGGTGACATTTAAAAAGTTGAATGTCAAAATAATGTCCTCTATTCAATATTCCATCCGGTAAACGTATTCAATGGGTTTTCTCGATTATAAGATGTCTAACTCAAGGCAAATTTTTTTTATTATATAAACTATTTTAGACATCAAGCGGCGACTGAGGAGAAATCAGCAGATCTTTCATTTTATAGTATCTCTGGCGTTTAGCGAAGACATCCACAGCTGCGTGCCAAGAATCCCTCAACACGACCCTGCTAGCGGCGATAAGACATGCTAAATGTCACGTTCTTTCCTCCCTGATGTTGAAGATGTTTTCAAACTACCTTCTGTGACTTTTCCATGCTTTTTTCCCCAAAGCTCTCGCTGCTGGTGAAAATAGGATGGTGGCAGCGTCAGATAATGTGGGGTTGGAGCCTCTCCACAGACAGCTGTCCAGGAGCGGAGCTATGATTAGCCTGCTAGCCTTCCAAAACACATTTAGCAAAGGAAACTCTGCCTCAATGGGGAAATGGTGTTATAGACGTCGTAAAGGAACCCTGACTGCGTATTTCCAATTAAAGAAAAGAAAGAGAGACTACAAAAAAAAGGTAATCTCTATATAACAAATGGCATATATTTAATATATGGAATTTTCTTTTATATTTCAGTACTGAAAGAGCCGCAGCATAGAAGTTGCTTTTGTCAGCATAGGTAGAAATATTTCATAATGAACAGGACATAGGGTTAGGGTTAGCACTAAGAACTGTTCTTTGGATGAGACACAGGGTTAGGGTTAGCACTAAGAACTGTTCTTTGGATGAGACACAGGGTTAGGGTTAGCACTAAGAACTGATCTTTGGATGAGACACAGGGTTAGGGTTAGCACTAAGAACTGTTCTTTGGATGAGACACAGGGTTAGGGTTAGCACTAAGAACTGTTCTTTGGATGAGACACAGGGTTAGGGTTAGCACTAAGAACTGTTCTTTGGATGAGACACAGGGTTAGGGTTAGCACTAAGAACTGATCTTTGGATGAGACACAGGGTTAGGGTTAGCACTAAGAACTGTTCTTTGGATGAGACAGAGGGTTAGGGTTAGCACTAAGAACTGTTCTTTGGATGAGACAGAGGGTTAGGGTTAGCACTAAGAACTGTTCTTTGGATGAGACAGAGGGTTAGGGTTAGCACTAAGAACTGTTCTTTGGATGAGACACAGGGTTAGGGTTAGCACTAAGAACTGTTCTTTGGATGAGACACAGGGTTATGGTTAGCACTAAGAACTGTTCTTTGGATGAGACACAGGGTTATGGTTAGCACTAAGAACTGTTCTTTGGATGAGTCACAGGGTTATGGTTAGCACTAAGAACTGTTCTTTGGATGAGACATAGGGTTAGGGTTAGCACTAAGAACTGTTCTTTGGATGAGTCACAGGGTTATGGTTAGCACTAAGAACTGTTCTTTGGATGAGACACAGGGTTAGGGTTAGCACTAAGAACTGTTCTTTGGATGAGACACAGGGTTAGGGTTAGCACTAAGAACTGTTCTTTGGATGAGACACAGGGTTAGGGTTAGCACTAAGAACTGTTCTTTTGATATCAAATAGGGAAATGAATGCAACAGAAACAAAAGCCAGTGTGGAATACTCTTGACGACAGGGTACCTCTGCACCAGGCCAGCCCCCTGTGGAGGTCTGGGCCTGGGGGGCTCCTCTGAGGTAACACTGGGTGTATGTGGAGGTCTGGGCCTGGGGGGCTCCTCTGAGGTAACACTGGGTGTATGTGGAGGTCTGGGGGGCTCCTCTGAGGTAACACTGGGTGTATGTGGAGGCCTGGGGGGCTCCTCTGAGGTAACACTGGGTGTATGTGGAGGTCTGGGGGGCTCCTCTGAGGTAACACTGGGTGTATGTGGAGGTCTGGGGGGCTCCTCTGAGGTAACACTGGGTGTATGTGGAGGTCTGGGCCTGGGGGGCTCCTCTGAGGTAACACTGGGTGTATGTGGAGGCCTGGGCCTGGGGGGCTCCTCTGAGGTAACACTGGGTGTATGTGGAGGTCTGGGGGGCTCCTCTGAGGTAACACTGGGTGTATGTGGAGGCCTGGGGGGCTCCTCTGAGGTAACACTGGGTGTATGTGGAGGTCTGGGGGGCTCCTCTGAGGTAACACTGGGTGTATGTGGAGGTCTGGGCCTGGGGGGCTCCTCTGAGGTAACACTGGGTGTATGTGGAGGTCTGGGCCTGGGGGGCTCCTCTGAGGTAACACTGGGTGTATGTGGAGGTCTGGGGGGCTCCTCTGAGGTAACACTGGGTGTATGTGGAGGTCTGGGCCTGGGGGGCTCCTCTGAGGTAACACTGGGTGTATGTGGAGGTCTGGGGGGCTCCTCTGAGGTAACACTGGGTGTATGTGGAGGCCTGGGGGGCTCCTCTGAGGTAACACTGGGTGTATGTGGAGGTCTGGGGGGCTCCTCTGAGGTAACACTGGGTGTATGTGGAGGCCTGGGGGGCTCCTCTGAGGTAACACTGGGTGTATGTGGAGGTCTGGGTCTGGGGGGCTCCTCTGAGGTAACACTGGGTGTATGTGGAGGTCTGGGCCTGGGGGGCTCCTCTGAGGTAACACTGGGTGTATGTGGAGGTCTGGGGGGCTCCTCTGAGGTAACACTGGGTGTATGTGGAGGTCTGGGCCTGGGGGGCTCCTCTGAGGTAACACTGGCACTGCTGGACAGTTGTTAGTAGATTTTTGACAGCCTTGTGACGTTCCCGGAGACATAAGACCAACGCTCAATGACGGTTCACTCAGGGTGGGGGTAGCAGATAGAGTCCAATCAGCTGACCCATGCAGCTGGTTTTAAAGGGGAGGCCATTTGGATCAAATACAACTAGGCTCTAGAAAACTAGAAAAAGAAAAGCTTTGTGCCAATACAGTTTCACCGTATGAGTGATTAAAAGGTTATTTAGTTTGATGTAAAACAAAAGGCTGTGCTACAGTCAGCGAGCGACATCCATTTAATCTGTTCTAGCAGATCGCTCCTCAGTCGAACATTAATAATTCACTTCTCTGACATCTCCTTTTAGCTGTCGCTTTCTATTCCCTGCCCTGAAAGATATCTCCATCTCTCCCTGGAGTTCCTAGCAGTCTCTGATGGCCTCTTAAAAACAACACAAAAACAAGGATTGGTATGCATGGCCGCACGCGCTCAGATGAATACACTTTGGAGGTTGAACCGTGCAGCTGTTTGCTCTCAGCTGCAGATCTAAACTTTCTCAAGAGCCAATTGGAATAAACAGCGACTGAATCCTCCAACAATAGCCTTCCATGACGAGTAGGAAGCCAGTGACATTTCACCAAATTACTGCCTCTTTTCTCGTTCCGGAATATTCATAAAATGTCTTTTTGTGTGTGGCGGCTGTGAGCTACAAAAGTGTGCTAAATGTAAATCACTTTAAGCCAATTAAAGCCATCATCTCCCATCATTATATATTTACGACTGATTAATGCCATGGATGTTTTTAAGCAAACGCAGATCAAAAACTCCCCTGCCTGCTGAGGGAAATCACCCCAGGGAGGAATGGGGTGATTTTTAGTTTCAAGAATAATACATAAATGTCAAAGCCCTTTTCTTTTGCTTTGCAGGTATGTCATGTTTTTCTTTCAAAACATTTCCAACCCGTAATGAATGAGTCAGGAAATTGGATATGACAGAGAACGGAGGAAAGAGTTCAGCTGGCAGCGTGTGCTTTGGTTTTGCCTCCACTGCAGACAGAGAAAGGGTTGAATCTCTTCCAAAACAAAACCAAGTGACAACAGAGAAGCAGGGGAGAACGGAGAGATCAACTAAAGGACAACAGGTCAGATAGCTCCTCTCGTCTGCATGGACGTGCCAGAGACACATCAGGAACCAGTCACAGATGCACCGATTGACTAAATTAGCCAGGGAGCATGCAGTGAATTCATCTGAAGACGAGAGGCATTTCTCCTTCTGAGATTGGATTAGCAAATTAAAGAGGATCTCAAGATTTAAGATGCTATTGACAACATGAGGTAAGACTGAAAAAAAGAATGTGCAGAAAAACATCTAGCATATGTTTAAAAAACATTGCAACAAAGGATGGGGATCATTTACTCCACAATGACTGACAGCTGAGATTTAAGAGCTTCTATAAACTATTTATTTAGTCATATATAGAAACCTCTGATCATAGGCCATCCGCTGTAATGAAGGCAGGGTTAGGGTTAGTGTAAGGGTTAGTGCAAGGGTATGAAGGTACAGGATAAGGTTAGGGTAAGGGTAAGGGTATGAAGGTATAGGATAGGGTTAGTGTAAGGGTTAGTGTAAGGGTATGAAGGTACAGGATAGGGTTAGTGTAAGGGTTAGTGTAAGGGTTAGTGTAAGGGTATGAAGGTACAGGATAGGGTTAGTGTAAGGGTTAGTGTAAGGGTTAGTGTAAGGGTATGAAGGTACAGGATAGGGTTAGTGTAAGGGTATGAAGGTACAGGATAGGGTTAGTGTAAGGGTATGAAGGTACAGGATAGGGTTAGTGTAAGGGTATGAAGGTACAGGATAGGGTTAGGGTAAGGGTTAGTGTAAGGGTATGAAGGTACAGGATAGGGTTAGTGTAAGGGTATGAAGGTACAGGATAGGGTTAGTGTAAGGGTATGAAGGTACAGGATAGGGTTAGTGTAAGGGTATGAAGGTACAGGATAGGGTTACGGTAAGGGTATGAAGGTATAGGATAGGGTTAGGGTAAGGGTATGAAGGTACAGGATAGGGTTAGTGTAAGGGTATGAAGGTACAGGATAAGGTTAGTGTAAGGGTATGAAGGTACAGGATAGGGTTAGGGTAAGGGTATGAAGGTACAGGATAGGGTTAGTGTAAGGGTATGAAGGTACAGGATATGGTTAGTGTAAGGGTATGAAGGTACAAGATAGGGTTAGGGTAAGGGTATGAAGGTACAGGATAGGGTTAGGGTAAGGGTATGACGGTACAGGATATGGTTAGTGTAAGGGTATGAAGGTACAAGATAGGGTTAGGGTAAGGGTATGAAGGTACAGGATAGGGTTAGTGTAAGGGTTAGTGTAAGGGTATGAAGGTACAGGATAGGGTTAGGGTAAGGGTTAGTGTAAGGGTATGAAGGTACAGGATAGGGTTAGGGTAAGGGTATGAAGGTACAGGATATTAAGAACCATAGGGTGGGGGGGGTGGGGCATGTTGCTCACAGATGGACGAGGGGTTACTGCGGGGATGGAACTAAGGACCTTGTGGCTGGGGGTGGGACGTACCTGGCGATGACAAAGAGCACACAGCTGACGCCCAGGTAAGCCAGCAGGATGTAGACCCAGATGTCAGGGGTCATGGGGTTCAGGAAGGAGAAGAAGCCAGCTTTGGTGGTGTTGGGTTTGCGGTAGAGGATGCTGATGCCCATGCCCATGAAGGGCTTGGAGAAGTCCACCACCTTCTCCCTCATGTACGTGATGGTGAGAGGAGCCACAGCTAGGTCAGCACGCTGGCGGCCAGAGAGACACATGATCACATGGTCACACGATAACATGACGACATGGTCACATGATCACATGACCACATGACAACATGGTCACACGATAACATGAGCACATGATCACATGGTCACACGATAACATGACCACATGGTCACATGATCACATGGTCACACGATCACATGAGCACACGATCACATAAGCACATGGTCACATGGTCACATGGTCACATGATCACATGATCACATGGTCACACGATAACATGAGCACATGACCACATGGTCACATGACCACATGACAACATGAGCACATGATCACATGGTCACATGACCACATGGTCACACGATCACATGAGCACATGATCACAAGACCACATGGTCACATGACCACATGGTCACACGATCACACGATCACACGATCACATGAGCACATGGTCACATGATCACATGATGACATGATCATATGACCACATGACCACATGGTCACATGAGCACATGGTCACACGATCACACGATCACACGGTCACACGATCACATGAGCACACGGTCACATGGTCACACGATGACATGATCACATGAGCACATGGTCACATGAGCACATGGTCACATGATCACATGGTCACATGATGACATGAGCACACGATCACATGACCACATGGTCACATGATCACATGATCACATGATCACACGGTCACACGATCATATGACCACATGACCACATGGTCACATGGTCACATGAGCACATGGTCACATGATCACATGACGACATGGTCACATGATCACATGATCACATGATCACATGGTCACATGATCACATGAGCACATGATCACATGGTCACATGACCACATGATTACATGACCATATGGTCACATGACCACATGGTCACATGACCACATGGTCACATGACCACATGGTCACATGACCACATGATTACATGACCACACGATAACATGAGCACATGGTCACATGATGACATGGTCACATGATCACAAAGCGCAAATGGACCATATTCTCTCTTTTGTATTATAATGTTTTACATTTTTCGTAATGTAGTGTAGGAGCATTGTCCTCATATACAGTTGGCACTGTTGTAAACTGTGTTTATGTTTTATATAATAAATAGGATTTGATCAGGAAAAGGTTATCTTTGGTTGTAGTTTAGATTATTGTAATCATACAATTTGCAATATGTTATATAGCTGGTCTTTGTCACAATTTCTCACGATCAACATTTTTCTTTTAAGCTGGACGTTAGCGTAAAGTAGCAGTCTGAATTCTAGCAGAGGCCTACAGACTCCACTCTTCATCACCCACACGATAAGACAGGAGTTAGATGTGGTTGATACATTACTCTGCATTCATACATCTGACAGGAACTAAAGACAGGACAATCTACAACCAACACACAACGACATGATACCAGACGAGCATCTCAAAACATAGGTCAGAGCTTCTGCCTCTTAACCTGAACCAAATCAGGGGATTTGAAATTAACTCAAAGCCCACAGGATACAACGAGAGGGGGGCTGAGGACGTAAGACTCCTTCAACATCTATAAGTTCAATCAGAACCCCCACCCAGAGGATTCACACGTCACATGACCACAGCCCCTTCCTGAGGGAGCGGCCAGATGTCTCTACGAGGAGGAGGAGGAGGAGGAGAGGAGGAGGAGGAGGAGGAGGAGGAGGAGGAGGAGGAGGAGGAAGAGGAGGAGAGGGAGGAGGAGGAGGAGGAGGAGGAAGAGAGGGAGGAGGAGGAGGAGGAGGAGGAGGAGGAGAGGGAGGAGGAGGAGGAGGAGGAGGAGGAGGAGGAGGAGGAGAGGGAGGAGGAGGAGGAGGAGGAGGAGAGGGAGGAGGAGGAGGAGGAGAGGGAGGAGGAGGAGGCAGAGGAGAGGGAGGAGGAGGCTGACAGCTAGTCTGGGGCTCCAGATTATGTACGCATGGCAACATGTTCAGAAGGTCAGCGCTAACATCGCAGGCCGCTGTGTCTATCTGACACCAGGCCGAACGCGAGGTTAATGAAACCAGCTGCTGCTTCATGCTCCACCTCCTCCTCTTCTGAGGACGCCTCCTCTCACCCTCCTCCTCCTCAAAACTTCTCCTTCCCTCCCTCCTCCCACCCTCTTCCTCACTCCCTCCTCCCCACCCCTCCTCCTCACTCCTCCTCCTCACCTCTCCTCCTCACTCCCTCCTCCTCACTTCCTCCTCCTCACCTCTCCTCCTCACCCAAAGAGGGAGAGAGGGAGGGCTGGAGAGAAAGGGGATAGAGATAGAGGAAGAGAGGAGGGAGAGGGGAGATGGAAAAGAGAGGGGACAGGGAGAAAGGAGGGGAAGAGACAGAAGGGGGGGAGAGTAAAAGAGGGAGGGAGAAAGGAAAAGAGGGATAGAGGGAGAGATGGGGAGAGGGAGACAGAGAGAGGAAAAGGAGCCTGCTCCCTGCTAAAGGACACAGAGTGATGACTCTGGTTTCATTTGAGGACTAAAGGATGACAGGGATGCAGCCTAAATAATACAAACCCTGGCAGCCATTTTAGATCCTCTCAATGTCGACAGTTGTGGAAGTCATGAGTGCATCACCTTCCTGGCCAGACCCATTGGTGGATAAAACTCGGCGTATAGTGATCTTTTGATGCGTTCATCTAAACACAGTCAGTCTCCCGGACTCAGCGGGTGCTTTGATCCTGGTCATGTGACAAAGGTCAAACAGGAAGTGTTCTTAGTAGCGTGTGGCGCTGAGGATTAGCTGCAGCTGCGGCCCGCACAGCAGAGGCTAATGGCATGGTGGAGCCACTAGGCTATCACCAGATACAGAGCACAAGTTCCTACATGTCCTTTCTCTCTCTTAGTGTCTCTCTCTGTCTTTGTGTCTCTCTCTCTTAGTGTCTGTCTCTCTCGCTGTCTGTCTTTCTGTGTGTCTCTCTCTTAGTGTCTCTCTCTCGCTGTCTGTCTTTCTGTGTGTCTCTCTCTTAGTGTCTCTCTCTCGCTGTCTGTCTTTCTGTGTCTCTCTCTCTTAGTGTCTCTCTCTTAGTGTCTCTCTCTTAGTCTGTCTCTCTCTGTCTTTCTGTGTGTGTGTGTCTCTCTCTCTATTTCCATTATTCTCTCTGTCAATGTCTCTCTGTGTCTCTCTCCGTCTCTCTCTGTGTGTGTCTCTCTCTCTCTGTCTCTCTCTGTCTGTTTCTCTCTGTCTCTCTCTCCCCATCTCTCTCTCTGTCTCTCTCTGTCTCTCTCTGTCTCTTTCTTTCTCTCTTTCTTTCTGTATGTGTCTCTCTGTGTCTCTCTCTCACTCTCTCTCTCTCTGTCTCTGTGTTTATTTCTGTCTTTTTCTCAATGTTTTCATCTCTTTGTCTTTCTACTTTCTCTCTGTCTCACTCAATTCAATTTCAATTTGTATTGATTTATTGGCATGACAAAAACATTGTATTGCCAAAACATATAACAATATCATATAAATAAAACCTTATAAAGACTGTTGATAAATTACAACAAAGGAACACTACTTAACTTATTATAATAAACAAATGAATCAATTGAGAAAATAAATTCTCTCTCTGTCTCTCTCTTCTTACTCACTCTCACACTCTGTCTCTTCTCATTCACTCTCACTCTTGCTCTCTCTTTCACTCTCACTCTCGCCCTAGCCCTGCAGTAGAGGCTCCGCTACAAGCCTCACCTCACAGTAGAGGCTCCGCTACAAGCCTCACCTCACAGTAGAGGCTCCGCTACAAGCCTCACCTCACAGTAGAGGCTCCGCTACAAGCCTCACCTCACAGTAGAGGCTCCGCTACAAGCCTAGCCCTGCAGTAGAGGCTCCGCTACAAGCCTCACCCTGCAGTAGAGGCTCCGCTACAAGCCTCACCTCACAGTAGAGGCTCCGCTACAAGCCTAGCCCTGCAGTAGAGGCTCCGCTACAAGCCTAGCCCTGCAGTAGAGGCTCCGCTACAAGCCTCACCTCACAGTAGAGGCTCCGCTACAAGCCTCGCCTCACAGTAGAGGCTCCGCTACAAGCCTCGCCTCACAGTAGAGGCTCCGCTACAAGCCTCACCTCACAGTAGAGGCTCCGCTACAAGCCTAGCCCTGCAGTAGAGGCTCCGCTACAAGCCTAGCCCTGCAGTAGAGGCTCCGCTACAAGCCTCGCCCTGCAGTAGAGGCTCCGCTACAAGCCTCACCTCACAGTAGAGGCTCCGCTACAAGCCTCGCCTCTCAGTAGAGGCTCCGCTACAAGCCTCACCTCACAGTAGAGGCTCCGCTACAAGCCTCACCTCACAGTAGAGGCTCCGCTACAAGCCTAGCCTCACAGTAGAGGCTCCGCTACAAGCCTCACCTCACAGTAGAGGCTCCGCTACAAGCCTAGCCCTGCAGTAGAGGCTCCGCTACAAGCCTCACCTCACAGTAGAGGCTCCGCTACAAGCCTCACCTCACAGTAGAGGCTCCGCTACAAGCCTAGCCCTGCAGTAGAGGCTCCGCTACAAGCCTCACCTCACAGTAGAGGCTCCGCTACAAGCCTCACCTCACAGTAGAGGCTCCGCTACAAGCCTCACCTCACAGTAGAGGCTCCGCTACAAGCCTAGCCCTGCAGTAGAGGCTCCACTACAAGCCTCGCCCTGCAGTAGAGGCTCCGCTACAAGCCTAGCCCTGCAGTAGAGGCTCCGCTACAAGCCTCGCCCTGCAGTAGAGGCTCCGCTACAAGCCTAGCCCTGCAGTAGAGGCTCCGCTACAAGCCTCGCCCTGCAGTAGAGGCTCCGCTACAAGCCTCACCTCACAGTAGAGGCTCCGCTACAAGCCTCACCTCACAGTAGAGGCTCTGCTACAAGCCTCGCCCTGCAGTAGAGGCTCCGCTACAAGCCTCACCTCACAGTAGAGGCTCCGCTACAAGCCTCACCTCACAGTAGAGGCTCCGCTACAAGCCTCACCTCACAGTAGAGGCTCCGCTACAAGCCTAGCCCTGCAGTAGAGGCTCCGCTACAAGCCTCACCTCACAGTAGAGGCTCCGCTACAAGCCTCACCTCACAGTAGAGGCTCGCTACAAGCCTAGCCCTGCAGTAGAGGCTCCGTTACAAGCCTCACCTCACAGTAGAGGCTCCGCTACAAGCCTCACCTCACAGTAGAGGCTCCGCTACAAGCCTCACCTCACAGTAGAGGCTCCGCTACAAGTCTAGCCCTGCAGTAGAGGCTCCGCTACAAGCCTAGCCCTGCAGTAGAGGCTCCGCTACAAGCCTCACCTCACAGTAGAGGCTCCGCTACAAGCCTAGCCCTGCAGTAGAGGCTCCGCTACAAGCCTAGCCCTGCAGTAGAGGCTCCGCTACAAGCCTCACCTCACAGTAGAGGCTCCGCTACAAGCCTCACCTCACAGTAGAGGCTCCGCTACAAGCCTCACCTCACAGTAGAGGCTCCGCTACAAGCCTCGCCCTGCAGTAGAGGCTCCGCTACAAGCCTCACCTCACAGTAGAGGCTCCGCTACAAGCCTCACCTCACAGTAGAGGCTCCGCTACAAGCCTCACCTCACAGTAGAGGCTCCGCTACAAGCCTCACCTCACAGTAGAGGCTCCACTACAAGCCTCACCTCACAGTAAAGGCTCCGCTACAAGCCTAGCCCTGCATTAACTCCGGCTCCATCAACATGAATGCGTCGGCGTTAGCCTGGTTTGCGTGCATATAGCTGGTGGTTCTTTTGGGGGGGGGGGGGGGGGGGGGGGGGGGTTGACACGCTTCAGCTTCAAACAGACTGAGAAGAGCGTGCGTTTCATTGTAAACCTTGTATCATCAAACGCACCCCTCCTCCTTCAAATGCTCGCAAACGGCCTCGCTCCGAGCCTTCATCTGTGAATCAGGCGTCTGACGGCAGGAGAACAATTCATCCGTTTCAACGTTCAACCTTTCATCAGCGCTACGACAGAGACAAACAGGCAGGATCTCGCTACGATAGCTGGCAGGCGAGGAGGTGAGGTGGTGAGGAGTGCTGATGAAAGGTGTAGTCAGGCTGAAGCCTCCTCCTCCATGTGGGACAGAGAGGAGAACCTCCCGTCTGCAGACTCGGCCTGATAAACAGATCAACTGTCAGACAGGGAAATGTCAAATGCTAAGTATTTAATGGTGAGTGTTGCCAATGATCGAGCCTCAACAGGACAATAGGGCTGTATCCCTGTTTTAAGACTTGTCTAGAGTTAATTCCAGATCATGGTTCTCCTCAGTCCCTGAGGACTGTAGTGAGGACTGTAGACCCCTCTGCATGAGCCTGGTCCCAGCGCAGCAGAGAGACCGCCTAGCCTACCCCCATGCAGGTGTGCTTCAGTCAACTGGTTATATTCCCCCCCCCCCCCCCCCCCCCCCCCCCCACCATGAGCTCTCGCTCTCTCTCCCTGCCTCAGACACGTGTGATCAGGAAGTCATTGAACCCGTGAACCACCAATCATAGGTGACCCCCTGAGTGGGTGGGCGGGCGCGTCCTTCAGATAACCGTCAGAGCCCCTGCTGTCAATCACACGGCCCAGAGAGCCGTGCGCTCGGCGGTGCAGCGCCCTGATTGGCTGAGGCCCTGAGGGAGCAGACACACTTCCTCTCAGACACCCACAGCGTCCACACATGCACCACCTAGACCCTCATCCAGACCCCCCCCACCTACACCACTAGACCCTCATCCAGACCCCCCCACCTAGACCACTAGACCCTCATCCAGACCCCCCCCACCTAGACCACTAGACCCTCATCCAGACCCCCCCCACCTAGACCACTAGACCCTCATCCAGACCCCCCCCACCTACACCACTAGACCCTCATCCAGACCCCCCCACCTAGACCACTAGACCCTCATCCAGACCTCCCCCACCTAGACCACTAGACCCTCATCCAGACCCCCCCCCACCTAGACCACTAGACCCTAATCCAGACCCCCCCCCACCTAGACCACTAGACCCTCATCCAGACCCCCCCACCTAGACCACTAGACCCTCATCCAGACCCCCCCACCTAGACCACTAGACCCTCATCCAGACCCCCCCCCCCACCTACACCACTAGACCCTCATCCAGACCCCCCCCCACCTGGACCACTAGACCCTCATCCAGACCCCCCCCCCCAACCTAGACCACTAGACCCTCATCCAGACCCCCCCACCTAGACCACTAGACCCTCATCCAGACCCCCCCCACCTAGACCACTAGACCCTCATCCAGACCCCCCCCACCTAGACCACTAGACCCTCATCTAGACCCCTCCTCCTCCACCACCTCCACCAGTGTGACTCGTTGCCCAGTAAACAGACCCCATGCAGAGCCAAACAAGACCTGTTTCTAACCTTGTAGAGGCCAACAGTACTACCGCTCCTACTACCACTAGTCTGGTTCTAACCTTGTAGAGGCCAACAGTACTACCGCTCCTACTACCACTAGTCTGGTTCTAACCTTGTAGAGGCCAACAGTACTACCGCTCCTACTACCACTAGTCTGGTTCTAACCTTGTAGAGGCCAACAGTACTACCGCTCCTACTACCACTAGTCTGGTTCTAACCTTGTAGAGGCCAACAGTACTACCGCTCCTACTACCACTAGTCTGGTTCTAACCTTGTAGAGGCCAACAGTACTACCGCTCCTACTACCACTAGTCTGGTTCTAACCTTGTAGAGGCCAACAGTACTACCGCTCCTACTACCACTAGTCTGGTTCTACCTTGTAGAGGCCAACAGTACTACCGCTCCTACTACCACTAGTCTGGTTCTAACCTTGTAGAGGCCAACAGTACTACCGCTCCTACTACCACTAGTCTGGTTCTAACCTTGTAGAGGCCAACAGTACTACCGCTCCTACTACCACTAGTCTGGTTCTACCTTGTAGAGGCCAACAGTACTACCGCTCCTACTACCACTAGTCTGGTTCTAACCTTGTAGAGGCCAACAGTACTACCGCTCCTACTACCACTAGTCTGGTTCTAACCTTATAGAGGCCAACAGTACTACCGCTCCTACTACCACTAGTCTGGTTCTAACCTTGTAGAGGCCAACAGTACTACCGCTCCTACTACCACTAGTCTGGTTCTAACCTTGTAGAGGCCAACAGTACTACCGCTCCTACTACCACTAGTCTGGTTCTAACCTTATAGAGGCCAACAGTACTACCGCTCCTACTACCACTAGTCTGGTTCTACCTTATAGAGGCCAACAGTACTACCGCTCCTACTACCACTAGTCTGGTTCTAACCTTGTAGAGGCCAACAGTACTACCGCTCCTACTACCACTAGTCTGGTTCTAACCTTGTAGAGGCCAACAGTACTACCGCTCCTACTACCACTAGTCTGGTTCTAACCTTGTAGAGGCCAACAGTACTACCGCTCCTACTACCACTAGTCTGGTTCTACCTTGTAGAGGCCAACAGTACTACCGCTCCTACTACCACTAGTCTGGTTCTAACCTTGTAGAGGCCAACAGTACTACCGCTCCTACTACCACTAGTCTGGTTCTAACCTTGTAGAGGCCAACAGTACTACCGCTCCTACTACCACTAGTCTGGTTCTAACCTTATAGAGGCCAACAGTACTACCGCTCCTACTACCACTAGTCTGGTTCTACCTTATAGAGGCCAACAGTACTACCGCTCCTACTACCACTAGTCTGGTTCTAACCTTGTAGAGGCCAACAGTACTACCGCTCCTACTACCACTAGTCTGGTTCTAACCTTATAGAGGCCAACAGTACTACCGCTCCTACTACCACTAGTCTGGTTCTACCTTATAGAGGCCAACAGTACTACCGCTCCTACTACCACTAGTCTGGTTCTAACCTTGTAGAGGCCAACAGTACTACCGCTCCTACTACCACTAGTCTGGTTCTAACCTTGTAGAGGCCAACAGTACTACCGCTCCTACTACCACTAGTCTGGTTCTACCTTGTAGAGGCCAACAGTACTACCGCTCCTACTACCACTAGTCTGGTTCTAACCTTGTAGAGGCCAAGGGAACATAACGTTCTCCATCACACTGGATAAGAGCAGATTAAGAGAGTTTGATTAAGAGAGTTTAAACTACTAATGGGAAACGACCAGAATAATTCTGTAGGGATGAATCAATGATGTGAATTACCTGTTGGTATTGGTTTCCTACACATGTCTAACATGAGAATAACGGTTCGTTTTAAGGTCCTAGGACCTAAGGTAATAAAGAGAACATACATTCTAACATACAGAGGTGTTCTACCTCTGCGCACTGAGGGGGAGTCGATTTATCATTCTCCATCAGCACAGCGAATACCAAGCTGGTAAAGATGCCCTGGGGGAGGGGAGCATCCTTAATCACTACCAACCACACCAAATGAGGTGTGGCGCCTCCTATTAAGGCCAGCCGTCAACATGATTCAACTGCACATCTATTGTAACTAAATCAGCTTTAACAAGGCCTGCTCCACCACCCCCCAGCCCTCTGAATACATCAGTGGCACCAGCCACGATACCAAGAGGAGGGATCGCGATTGCTTTGCCAATGTCAACATCGTAAAGAAGTTTCCAACAAAGCAACATTTATTACACACACACGGTGGATGGTGAATGTGTCCGCTGAGTGCTCTCTGCTAGGTCCTCTGAGAGCTTTCTATTTTAAAACCTTCGCTACACCTGTGGGATGGGCCCGGTCTACCTACAGAGGACCTGAAGAGCTTCTGTTGGTTCTGGTTCTCCCACAAGCAGCGTGCTACCAAGTTGCAGTCCAAACACCTTTTATCAAGTGGCTCTGTGCTTTAGTCCCTTCACCTTTATGAAGTAGGCTTTACGTTGGAGACTTTGTGTTTTGTGTCCGTATGTGGGCTGGGTAGGAACATGGTCTGTTTGATTTGAATCACCGGTGCCTGACGCAATAGTCTGCTGTCTTAATTAGTCCTTATCTGAGTGGTCCTTTAGTCTTAGCCAGAGCGAGCTAGCTAGCTAGCTAGAGCTAACCGTCGCTGCTTTTAGCAATTAGCAAGCTATCTAATATGGAGACAGATAAAGAGGATGGAAATCTAAAGGTTTCGGAGGTTAATCAAAATGGAAACGGGACAAAAACGAATTGAACATATAAATGTCAGAAAGGTACCGTTATTTCTGACCTTCTCTCTGCACATGGTGAACACAATATTGTAGATGTTGAATTATGTATGATGTTGACCTCGGACGTGGCAAACTATATTACAGACAGCCCAACACTTCAAACGCTTTGATTGGAAAGGATAAGAAGAGAGGGGAAGCTGGTGTTTTATTGGATGGAGATAAGGCTGTTTGTGGTTCAACCAAAATGGAGTCCATGGCTATCGTAGCTATTGTAGCTATCTTGGGTTCCTAGCGCCGCTTGCTAAACCCTCCGGGGGCCTGCCTAGCATAAGTGTTGGGGCTCGACTGACTCCCGATCAGCTTATCTAGCCAGACAGGGCTAAGGAAACCACTGGAGCACTAAATGGAGACGCTTTAGCTTCCAGAGGAGGGTTTGTGATGGTTCCCTGGTCATGCGCTGAAGACCAGGAGGAGAAATAACTCAACGATAAGAACAAGTTCCCTCTGGACGAGAACCAGCCAACAGTTCACCGGCTTAACAACAAACTGTTTCAAGTGTTACATGCAATCATTGAAGTAGATTTAATTCATGTTCTCCAATGCCCGTTTTCTTCAAAATGATGGGAACTTATTAATGCATTACAATTAAAACAAAACATTGGAATGGGAATAGTCTGGAGTGACGATTGGTCTTTGACGGCAGACATCTTGTAATCATTAGGATATATATCCTGAATATTAGAAGAAATATCTACACTCTCATGCCTTAATCTGGAATCTGGAATAATGTTGAATAGTGTAGATACAATTAGGACAGAGTGTAGTTTCACCACCTACACCTACACCTACCTCCCTAGTTTCAGGCCTTCCAGATAGAGAGGGAGGTGGAGAGATAGAGAGATAGAGGGGGAGGTGGAGATAGAGAGATAGAGGGGGAGGTGGAGATAGAGAGATAAGGGGGGGTGGAGATAGAGAGATAGAGGGGGAGGTGGAGATAGAGAGATAAGGGGGGGTGGAGATAGAGAGATAGAGGGGGAGGTGGAGATAGAGAGATAAGGGGGGGTGGAGATAGAGAGATAGAAGGTGAGGTGGAGATAGAGAGATAGAGGGGGAGGTGGAGATAGAGAGATAAGGGGGGTGGAGATAGAGAGATAGAGGGGGAGGTGGAGATAGAGAGATAGAGGGGGAGGTGGAGATAGAGAGATAGAGGGGGAGGTGGAGATAGAGAGATAAGGGGGGTGGAGATAGAGAGATAGAGGGGGAGGTGGAGATAGAGAGATAGAGGGGGAGGTGGAGATAGAGAGATAAGGGGGGGTGGAGATAGAGATAGAGGGGGAGATAGAGGGGGAAGTGGAGATAAAGGGGGAGGTGGAGATAGAGAGATAGAGGGGGAGGTGGAGATAGAGAGATAAGGGGGGGTGGAGATAGAGAGATAGAGGGGGAGGTGGAGATAGAGAGATAGAGGGGGAGGTGGAGATAGAGAGATAAGGGGGGGTGGAGATAGAGAGATAGAGGGGGAGGTGGAGATAGAGAGATAGAGGGGGAGGTGGAGATAGAGAGATAGAGGGGGAGGTGGAGATAGAGAGATAAGGGGGGGTGGAGATAGAGAGATAGAGGGGGAGGTGGAGATAGAGAGATAAGGGGGGGTGGAGATAGAGAGATAGAGGGGGAGGTGGAGATAGAGAGATAGAGGGGGAGGTGGAGATAGAGAGATAGAGGGGGAGGTGGAAATAGAGAGATAGAGGGGGAGGTGGAGATAGAGAGATAGAGGGGGAGGTGGAGATAGAGAGATAGAGGGGGAGGTGGAGATAGAGAGATAAGGGGGGGTGGAGATAGAGAGATAAGGGGAGGTGGAGATAGAGAGATAGAGGGGGAGGTGGAGATAGAGAGATGGAGGGGGAGGTGGAGATAGAGAGATAAGGGGGGGTGGAGATAGAGAGATAGAGGGGGAGGTGGAGATAGAGAGATAGAGGGGGAGGTGGAGATAGAGAGATAAGGGGGGGTGGAGATAGAGAGATAGAGGGGGAGATAGAGAGATAGAGGGGGGGTGGAGATAGAGAGATAGAGGGGGAGGTGGAGATAGAGAGATAAGGGGGGTGGAGATAGAGAGATAGAGGGGGAGGTGGAGATAGAGAGATAGAGGGGGAGGTGGAGATAGAGAGATAAGGGGGGGTGGAGATAGAGAGATAGAGGGGGAGGTGGAGATAGAGAGATAAGGGGGGGTGGAGATAGAGAGATAGAGGGGGAGGTGGAGATAGAGCGATAGAGGGGGAGGTGGAGATAGAGAGATAGAGGGGGAGGTGGAGATAGAGAGATAAGGGGGGGTGGAGATAGAGAGATAGAGGGGGAGGTGGAGATAGAGAGATAGAGGGGGAGGTGGAGATAGAGAGATAGAGGGGGAGGTGGAGATAGAGAGATAAGGGGGGTGGAGATAGAGAGATAGAGGGGGAGGTGGAGATAGAGAGATAGAGGGGGAGGTGGAGATAGAGAGATGGAGGGGGAGGTGGAGATAGAGAGATAAGGGGGGGTGGAGATAGAGAGATAAGGGGGGGTGGAGATAGAGAGATAGCGGGGGAGGTGGAGATAGAGAGATAAGGGGGGGTGGAGATAGAGAGATAGAGGGGGAGGTGGAGATAGAGAGATAGAGGGGGAGGTGGAGATAGAGAGATAGAGGGGGAGGTGGAGATAGAGAGATAAGGGGGGGTGGAGATAGAGAGATAGAGGGGGAGGTGGAGATAGATAGATAGAGGGGGAGGTGGAGATAGAGAGATAGAGGGGGAGGTGGAGATAGAGAGATAGAGGGGGAGGTGGAGATAGAGAGATAGAGGGGGAGGTGGAGATAGAGAGATAAGGGGGGGTGGAGATAGAGCGATAGAGGGGGAGGTGGAGATAGAGAGATAGAGGGGGAGGTGGAGATAGAGAGATAGAGGGGGAGGTGTAGATAGAGAGATAGAGGGGGAGGTGGAGATAGAGAGATAGAGGGGGAGGTGGAGATAGAGAGATAGGGGGGGAGGTGGAGATAGAGAGATAGAGGGGGAGGTGGAGATAGAGAGATAGGGGGGGAGGTGGAGATAGAGAGATAGAGGGGGAGGTGGAGATAGAGAGATAGAGGGGGAGGTGGAGATAGAGAGATAGAGGGGGAGGTGGAGATAGAGAGATAAGGGGGGTGGAGATAGAGAGATAGAGGGGGAGGTGGAGATAGAGAGATAGAGGGGGAGGTGGAGATAGAGAGATAGAGGGGGAGGTGGAGATAGAGAGATAGAGGGGGAGGTGGAGATAGAGAGATAGAGGGGGAGGTGGAGATAGAGAGATAAGGGGTAGGTGGAGATAGAGAGATAAGGGGGGGGGAGATAGAGATAGAGGGGGAGATAGAGGGGGAGGTGGAGATAAAGGGGGAGGTGGAGATAGAGAGATAGAGGGGGTGGTGGAGATAGAGAGATAAGGTGTAGGTGGAGATAGAGAGATAGAGGGGGAGGTGGAGATAGAGAGATAGAGGGGGAGGTGGAGATAGAGAGATAGAGGGGGAGGTGGAGATAGAGAGATAGAGGGGGAGGTGGAGATAGAGAGATAAGGGGTAGGTGGAGATAGAGAGATAGAAGGGGAGGTGGAGATAGAGAGATAAGGGGTAGGTGGAGATAGAGAGATAGAGGGGGAGGTGGAGATAGAGAGATAGAGGGGGAGGTGGAGATAGAGAGATAAGGGGTAGGTGGAGATAGAGAGATAGAGGGGGAGGTGGAGATAGAGAGATAAGGGGGGGTGGAGATAGAGAGATAGAGGGGGAGGTGGAGATAGAGAGATAGAGGGGGAGGTGGAGATAGAGAGATAGAGGGGGAGGTGGAGATAGAGAGATAGAGGGGGAGGTGGAGATAGAGAGATAAGGGGTAGGTGGAGATAGAGAGATAAGGGGGGGGGAGATAGAGATAGAGGGGGAGATAGAGGGGGAGGTGGAGATAAAGGGGGAGGTGGAGATAGAGAGATAGAGGGGGTGGTGGAGATAGAGAGATAAGGTGTAGGTGGAGATAGAGAGATAGAGGGGGAGGTGGAGATAGAGAGATAGAGGGGGAGGTGGAGATAGAGAGATAGAGGGGGAGGTGGAGATAGAGAGATAGAGGGGGAGGTGGAGATAGAGAGATAAGGGGTAGGTGGAGATAGAGAGATAGAAGGGGAGGTGGAGATAGAGAGATAAGGGGTAGGTGGAGATAGAGAGATAGAGGGGGAGGTGGAGATAGAGAGATAGAGGGGGAGGTGGAGATAGAGAGATAAGGGGTAGGTGGAGATAGAGAGATAGAGGGGGAGGTGGAGATAGAGAGATAGGGGGGGTGGAGATAGAGAGATAGAGGGGGAGGTGGATATAGAGATAGAGGGGGAGATAGAGGGGGAGGTGGAGATAAAGGGGGAGGTGGAGATAAAGGGGGAGGTGGAGATAGAGAGAGAGGTGGAGATAGAGCGATAGAGGGGGAGGTGGAGATAGAGAGATAAGGGGGGTGGAGATAGAGAGATAGAGGGGGAGGTGGAGATAGAGAGATAGAGGGGGAGGTGGAGATAGAGAGATAAGGGGGGTGGAGATAGAGAGATAGAGGGGGAGGTGGAGATAGAGAGATAGAGGGGGAAGTGGAGATAGAGAGATAGAGGGGGAGGTGGAGATAGAGAGATAGAGGGGGGGTGGAGATAGAGAGATAGAGGGGGGTAGAGATAGAGAGATAGAGGGGGAGGTGGAGATAGAGAGATAAGGGGTAGGTGGAGATAGAGAGATAGAAGGGGAGGTGGAGATAGAGAGATAGAGGGGGAGGTAGAGATAGAGAGATGGAGGGGGAGGGGGAGATAGAGAGATAAAGGGGGAGGTGGAGATAGAGAGATAGGGGGGGTGGAGATAGAGAGATAGAAGGTGAGGTGGAGATAGAGAGATAAGGGGTAGGTGGAGATAGAGAGATAGAGGGGGAGGTGGAGATAGAGAGATAAGGGGTAGGTGGAGATAGAGAGATAAGGGGGGGTGGAGATAGAGATAGAGGGGGAGATAGAGATAAAGGGGGAGGTGGAGATAGAGAGATAGAGGGGGAGGTGGAGATAGAGAGATAGAGGGGGAGGTGGAGATAGAGCGATAGAGGGGGAGGTGGAGATAGAGCGAGGGATGGGGAAAGAGGTTATCTAAAAAAACGGTCACAGTTGCTTTGGTGTGATGACCGTTTTCAGAATTTTCTTGCCAGTTAATACAACATGTCTCTCTCTCTCTCTTTCTCTCTCTCTCTCTCTCTCTCTCTCCTCCATATTGTTATTGATGGGAGTTGTTTGAGGCAGAGGAAGAGGTCTGGTTCTGCTTCATCCATCATGTGTCTTCATCCATCATGGTACACCACCTCGCCTTGGTCGCTCATAGAGTCATCTTCACCTGCTCTTCCTGTCATAACTCTATACTGTAGAGCTCTATATACACTGTGGAGCTCTCTGTATTCACACGTAGAACTTGATACATACTGTAGAGCTCTATATATAAATAGATTATTATTCAGCGCTTCTCTAACCAGTTTTTCTATTATTACAGCGCTTCTACATTTGTGTCTCACATTCACCCATTCATTCACACATCTTTCACTCACGATGAATCCTGTCAACTCTATATATACTGTAGAGCATTTTATATATACTATATCATACTTTAACAAGAGTCTCTGCAGAGCTCTACTCACATGTATAATGTAGAGCTCTTTATATACTATACTTTAACAAGTGTCCCTGTAGGGCTCTACTCACATGTATAATGTAGACCTCATTATATACTATACTTTAACAAGTGTCCCTGTAGGGCTCTACTCAGGTGTATAACATAGAGCTATAAAACAGGGCTCTACTCAGGTGTATAACGTAGAGCTCTAAAACAGGGCTCTACTCAGGTGTATAATGAAGAGCTCTTTGTGTAGTAAAACAGGGCTCTACTCAGGTGTATAATGAAGAGCTCTTTGTGTAGTAAAACAGGGCTCTACTCAGGTGTATAACATAGAGCTCTTTGTGTAGTAAAACAGGGCTCTACTCAGGTGTATAACATAGAGCGCTTTGTGTAGTAAAACAGGGCTCTACTCAGGTGTATAATGAAGAGCTCTTTGTGTAGTAAAACAGGGCTCTACTCAGGTGTATAACATAGAGCTCTATATGTAGTAAAACAGGGCTCTACTCAGGTGTATAACATAGAGCTCTTTATGTAGTAAAACAGGGCTCTACTCAGGTGTATAATGAAGAGCTCTTTGTGTAGTAAAACAGGGCTCTACTCAGGTGTATAACATAGAGCTCTTTGTGTAGTAAAACAGGGCTCTACTCAGGTGTATAACATAGAGCTCTTCATGTAGTAAAACAGGGCTCTACTCACGTGCTCGATGAGCTCCCGGATAATGCCGTTCCACTGGCCCTTGTCGTCCTGAGAGCCGTATCTCCCGTCCGGCACCAGGCGGATCTCGTAGGAGAAGCCCAGGATGTTGGCGAGCTCCTTGAGCAGGTCGATGCAGAAGCCCTCGAAGCGGTCGTTCCCCACCAGCGCCTTGTCAGACTTCTTAAGCATGACGTATGGCTCCTCCTGCCCAAACGCCCACAAACACGGAGGAACCAGGTCAGCTGCTTCAATCGGTCTGCAGCGACTTAATCGGAGCAAAGCGGTCGGAGCGATGAGTGCCTGTCGACTATAACAGGAAGTGACAGTGGAGGCGGCGCCGTTTAAATATGGAGGAGTGCTGAGGTTGGCTCCTCACATTAACGATACAACCAGAACATGTACCGTGATACTGTGGCATGCTGGGAAATGACAGACACGTGTTCGCCAAGATTACGGTAGACAACAGACACATCCTTATTATATATACATTTAATAGGATTATATTTAGTCTCAAAACTGATTTAAAAACGCCAGTAGTTCCTCTCTGCAGGTGAGACAAATGTTAAATGAAATAAAAATATAGGTTGAATAAACGTATTAAAAAATAGTATATACTGTAGTATAGATTACAATCTGTTGTAATTTCACAAAGTAGAAAGCAGCCTTCTCTCAGATCCATGCACTGCTTTGTTACTAAGCATTATATTATATGATAAAATATGAATAACCAAACACTGCTTTCTTATTCTTCTACTAATGGATGATAACCATAAAATAGGTTTGGTTCGAGACCCCTGCCGTTACGATGAAACATCAAACAGGAAAATGTGTCACTGATCTCTCAGCATCTCTCTCTGTAGAGAGGACGAGAGAAGCTTATCAATGGTTATTTATTTAGTGTCTAGTGTGATCAGCTGGGATTTCTGACATCTTTTTCTCAGGCAACGCGATGGATGTGCATTTTAAAACAAGCTTTTGCATGCATAAACCCTAACCCAAAGTACAATTGCCACATTAATAATTTAAGAACACAGCTCAGAAGGTGTAATTTACTATAACCTTTCTGAGATATTTATAACGACTCATATATTATATATATAGAATATAAACAATCCTAGCTTCCTAGCAGTTTGAATGGTTTCTTTAGACTTATAGGGACAAAGATCATTTGTTTAGGAATAAGAACGATTATCTGCAGTCCACATGCTTTATTATGGACCCTTTGCTTAATGCTCCTAAATAATACATTACAGAATGTGTTCACGGATCATACAGATGTGTAAAATGGAAACCGAGGCCCCTACAAACATTTTAATTGCTTGGCATCTGAAAACAAAGGCGCTTGGTTACGTGTGAGTACGGCCAGTTGAATAAGTAATGTGCGATGAATACTTGATGACTACGCATTTAGGGAGCTAGTGCTTAGCTCCCAAAAAACTTTGTTGTCTAAAGTTGTCCAATTAACTCAAAAAGGAAAAAAAAAGGTTTGTTGCATGTTAAGGAAAAAGAAAGCCATTACCATCTGTTTCCAGACTTCCCACTATTCCCCAAGGTTCGCTCTGCGTTCAGCGTGTTGCCAGACGCAGCATGGGTGGGTGTTACCAGAGAGAGCTTCTCCCACACATTACAGGCAGTGGAGTGCAAACAATTCATGTAAGGGGAAAGACATTATCTTAATCTGCTCTCAGAAGTTATCATTGTAAAACTGTCAGAGGGCCACGTCACGCGCCACTGAGATCAGTTTGAAACGACGTCGTTAAGCTGGTCGGCAAATTATTTTCCACACAGAGCTGAAAAAGATCACGTTTTATGATTGAGTTTTATGAATCGTGATAATGATACCACCAGGACGCTCCGAATTAAGACGCATGTCCTTTGGATACGTTCAAATGTTTAAACTTTTGTAAAACAAGTTTCAAAATCACTAACGTTATTCTAAATTATACCTGATTTCATAATCGAAACCATTTGAAATCACCTGATTCCATATGAAATCACCTGATTCCATTCAACATCACCTGATTCCATGACATCACCTGATTCCATATGACATCACCTGATTCCATATGACATCACCTGATTCCATATGACATCACCTGATTCCATTTGACATCACCTGAAACCATCTCGCTCATTAGCCTTGCTAGCATTAGCACGTTAGCATGCTCTCGGAAAATTGCGCACACGGCGACTTGGCTAATGCAACCACGTGCATTTTCGGACATGTCTAGTCCCATTTGACATCATCTGAATCCATTTGACATCACCTGATCTTTACATCATCTGAGTCTCTTTTGTTAAACCATTACGGCTGATTCCTAACTTAATGGTTTGAATCGTAGCTGTGATTGTCCGACCACAAGGCCCCGCTGAGCCCAGGGTCCTCAGCAGATCCTTGGGTCTTCCGTGTGGTTCTGGAAGGTAGAATTAGCCCAGCAGGGAGCGGACAGACGTTGATTACAGGCCTGTGAGGACCTCGCCTGGTCGTAATTACAGGCGCTTGGCGGCGGGCATAATGACAGTCTTTACCATTGTTGGTGTTGATTGTGTTTCTAGAAGAGACCTGTGTTGCCACAGCCCCGGAGAGGCCTGACAAAGAGCCGTGCATAATCTGTCAGCGGCAGGCAGGATTAAACACAATGGAGGAGCAGGAGATAGAGGAGCAGTTATTTATACAGCGTTCAGTCACATTACACCTCCCAGTCTCTCCAGGAGACAGTTTAACCCTCCTCTGCTCCTGAACCGCTGGCAGTGATGAGATACAAATAACACGCGTCTTTCGTTGTAAATATTGTATGAGCGAAAGCTGAAGATGTTATTAAGCTTCGTGCTGAAAAACAATATCTATGACTACAGTAATTCATTGTCTTTATAAATATAGCCAAATAAATATTAATAAATATGAAATCTCAAAAGTCAGACAATAGAATTGATCAGAAGACTATGGAGGCATAATGACATGTTGGCTACAGGTAGCAACAGATGAACATGACGTTAGCAACATTAGCATATTGCTGCTGGCTGCTCCTGTGCGTTTGTCACAAAGAAAGAAAACACACCACGGTCAGATGAAGGGCGCTCTGTGTGTGTGTGTGTGTGTGTGTGTGTGTGTCATGTGATCACGGGTCATGTGATCACGGGACCTACCAGGATGGTGGAGATGACGAGGGAGCGGTTGGCGAGGGAGTCAGTGATGTTCATTCCTTTACGCTTCGGCACTTCTGTGATGTTCAGACCCCCGGACGCGCTCCACTTGCCCACCTGGGGACGATGAAGAGCATGTGACTGAGTGTTCTGTCCCCCCTGACCTACGACCCCACACTAGCCCCGCTGCATTAGTGCCAGGTAAGGCCTTTCTCCAGTTGCATTAGCTGATTGGCTGGGGGACCCCTCCCCCACCGGCCGGAGACCCCCCAGGATCTGAAGGGATGCGGACGTTGATGGATTTAGTGGAAATCACAGCAGGGCTGCATCCACAGGGACTACAAAGAGCAAACTACTGGGTAAACTACTACTGTAGCTAAACCTAAACTACACCTTCAAATACAGGCTAGACTACAAAGAGCAAACTACTGGGTAAACTACTACTGTAGCTAAACCTAAACTACACCTTCAAATACAGGCTAGACTACAAAGAGCAAACTACTGGGTAAACTACTACTGTAGCTAAACCTAAACTACACCTTCAAATACAGGCTAGACTACAAAGAGCAAACTACTGGGTAAACTACTACTGTAGCTAAACCTAAACTACACCTTCAAATACAGGCTAGACTACAAAGAGCAAACTACTGGGTAAACTACTACTGTAGCTAAACCTAAACTACACCTTCAAATACAGGCTAGACTACAAAGAGCAAACTACTGGGTAAACTACTACTGTAGCTAAACCTAAACTACACCTTCAAATACAGGCTAGACTACAAAGAGCAAACTACTGGGTAAACTACTACTGTAGCTAAACCTAAACTACACCTTCAAATACAGGCTAGACTACAAAGAGCAAACTACTGGGTAAACTACTACTGTAGCTAAACCTAAACTACACCTTCAAATACAGGCTAGACTACAAAGAGCAAACTACTGGGTAAACTACTACTGTAGCTAAACCTAAACTACACCTTCAAATACAGGCTAGACTACAAAGAGCAAACTACTGGGTAAACTACTACTGTAGCTAAACCTAAACTACACCTTCAAATACAGGCTAGACTACAAAGAGCAAACTACTGGGTAAACTACTACTGTAGCTAAACCTAAACTACACCTTCAAATACAGGCTAGACTACAAAGAGCAAACTACTGGGTAAACTACTACTGTAGCTAAACCTAAACTACACCTTCAAATACAGGCTAGACTACAAAGAGCAAACTACTGGGTAAACTACTACTGTAGCTAAACCTAAACTACACCTTCAAATACAGGCTAGACTACAAAGAGCAAACTACTGGGTAAACTACTACTGTAGCTAAACCTAAACTACACCTTCAAATACAGGCTAGACTACAAAGAGCAAACTACTGGGTAAACTACTACTGTAGCTAAACCTAAACTACACCTTCAAATACAGGCTAGACTATAAAGAGCAAACTACTGGGTAAACTACTACTGTAGCTAAACCTAAACTACACCTTCAAATACAGGCTAGACTACAAAGAGCAAACTACTGGGTAAACTACTACTGTAGCTAAACCTAAACTACACCTTCAAATACAGGCTAGACTACAAAGACCAAACTACTGGGTAAACTACTACTGTAGCTAAACCTAAACTACACCTTCAAATACAGACTAGACTACAAAGAGCAAACTACTGGGTAAACTACTACTGTAGCTAAACCTAAACTACACCTTCAAATACAGGCTAGACTACAAAGAGCAAACTACTGGGTAAACTACTACTGTAGCTAAACCTAAACTACACCTTCAAATACAGGCTAGACTACAAAGAGCAAACTACTGGGTAAACTACTACTGTAGCTAAACCTAAACTACACCTTCAAATACAGGCTAGACTACAAGGAGCAAACTACTGGGTAAACTACTACTGTAGCTAAACCTAAACTACACCTTCAAATACAGGCTAGACTACAAAGAGCAAACTACTGGGTAAACTACTACAGTAGCTTAACCTAAACTAAACCTTGACAGTTTAGTTTAGGTTGAGGTACTGTAGTACCCTTGATCTTGTATTATTTATACAGGGTCAAGAACAAGATAATAACATTTACACAATACTATTTATTATCTTAGGTAATTTAGGTGCTTCCACTGTTTTATTTTACGACTCAATAGGCGGGATTGTGATGGAGTAGAAATGCTAGAAAGCAGTGTATTTTCTTCAGGGTGTGAAAGACTTCTTAATCCCTGACAGGAAGGAGAATTAAAGAGGTGAACACGCCAGCTATTTAAGGTCTGGAAGCACTGTTTTCCTCTGAGGATCGTTGTGGCTCCGTGCTGATTGGTGGAGGTTAGAACAGCATGCGGTGGAGCTTGGATCACACGGCGTTGGATGCTGTGACTCATCCAACGGAGCGTTCCCGCCATTTCAACAAATCCGGGAAGATTGCCCTGGGGTGAGACTGTGTGTCGCAGAGAGACACTCTGCACCGTATTATTACCACAAATAGTCCTGTGGCTGTCGCTAACAATTTCCATTTGCAAGGCACGCCTTCTCTCCTGCACAAATCCATTCCCCAGCCCGTCCTCGCAAGACACGGCATTCAATGGAAAATGGGTTTCCCTGCAATTTCTCCTCTCAAGAATGATTCCTGACGAGGAAAACAAGAATTAAGTTATACTGTGTTCTGTTGGATCCTATTGTTTTTCTATTCATTTATAATGAATTAATTTCATTTATAATATATTTATATATTCATTTATAATGAATAGAAGGTGGTAATTCTTTCTGTTCTGTTCTTTTCTATTTTCTTCTTGTGTATTCTATTTATTTTATTTTCCGTTATATAATATTCCGTTATATCCAAGCATATCATGTCATCTCCCATCCTGTTAGACTCTCTTCTATTCTATTATTATTTTATCTTTTATTTTTCATTCCATTGAACTCAATTATTTTCAAATGTACTCTGGACTATTCGTTTCTATTCTTGTCTTTTCTTTTCCATTGCTCTCTATTCCATTGCACCGTTATACTCAATACTCTGTTCAGTGAAAAAAGGTTTTAATGGAAGTGGTTTTCAACAGTTCCCTCTGCCACAGGGACATCCCAGCTGCCTTAGGAAGAGATTTGAATGGAATGGAATATTCTTTATAATTGCGGACAATTACGAAAAAGCTGAACTAATTTAAGGTACTTAGTTATTTTAACCGTTGGGGTGTTATTTTCTATAAGTCTCTCTCTCTCTCTCTCTCTCTCTCTCTCTCTCTCTCTCTCTCTCTCTCTCTCTCTCTCTCTCTCTCTCTCTCTCTCTCTCTCTCTCTCTCTCTCTCTCTCTCTCTCTCTCTCTCTCTCTCTCTCTCTCTCTCTCGTAGAAACACCAATAAGCTACTAAAATGCTGGCGACCTGCTCTATCACATCCAAACTTGGGCTAATATTCAATTAGCCCAGGCTTAGCCCAGGCTTAGCCCTAGATAACTGTCTTCCTGTGTCTCCAAGACCTGGTTCCATGGCTACATTGGTGGAAATCCCACAATCCATCTCTGGGAGTGAGATAAACGCTGCGATTGGCTGCAGGATTTGGAGAGCAGAGATGCTACCAGGGCTAGCTAGGGCTTATTCGAGGTGCTGGGGTGAAAGGAGGTAATATACTGCTATTTTACAATATTATAACATTCTATTAAATCCTTGCTATTAGAACTATCATCTTTTTGGAATGGTGACACCATGTATTCAAAATGTATTCATAATGTATAACAGGATGAATCCATAATGTATTCCAATAAAAATTCATGATGTATAAGAAACCAGATCCCGAGGGGGTGTTTGACGTGTTAATGATCTAATTGAGTTAGTCGTGTACAACTTCCTCTTGTTCCATCTCCTTCCTCTCTTCCCGCGCCTCATTAGTGACGAGTGGAGATCCATCCTTACCTCAAACCACCATTAAGAGGCGGCGTGATTAACACCCTAATGTGACCCTAATCCAATCTGCTTTATGATCCCAGGCTCAAACAGACTCTTAGCCCTGCTTGTTAAGAGCTGAGTGATAGCTTTTACAACCAAGAGGATTTAAGAGAATCAATCATGTGTTTGCATCGGCGATAGTTCTGATGCTGTTGAAGTAAGCGGGTGTTTGTGACAGCAGCCGTAGCTCGTTCTTTTGTGTCCATCCAGCATGACAACTGTGAAGCCCCTCCCTGAGTGAGCACATACAATGCTTAACAGCTTGGTGGGTTCTCCGTGTTACCTATTGACCTGGATCCAGTACATCCCTGGTTATACAAATCCTGCCTCCACAGAACAGGTCACGTTCTCCATGTTCTGTAGAAGACCTGCTTCTAGAAAGTACACGTACTAAAAGGTATCAGGCCATACATGGTCTAGTGGTTGGGGTATTTGACTCAGGCAAAAGGTATTGGACTGGAGCCAAAGTGTCCAGTCTAACTGTTGGCATTCTTGAGCCGGATGCTGCCTACTCCTTAATGACATATATCAACAACAAACTAGCACTGTAAGTCGCTTGGATCAAAGATTCTGCTAAATGATTAAGAAGTAAACAGCAGAAGGGCTGGGAGCAAAGAGCATATTCTGGGTCCTGTATGATGTCATACCTGACTAGGAGGCATGATGTCATACCTGACTAGGAGGCATGATGTCATACCTGACTAGGAGGCATGATGTCATACCTGACTAGGAGGCATGATGTCATACCTGACTAGGAGGTATGATGTCATACCTGACTAAGAGGTATGATGTCATACCTGACTAAGAGGTATGATGTCATACCTGACTAGGAGGCATGATGTCATACCTGACTAGGAGGTATGATGTCATACCTGACTAAGAGGTATGATGTCATACCTGACTAGGAGGCATGATGTCATACCTGACTAGGAGGCATGATGTCATACCTGACTAGGAGGTATGATGTATTCAGGAGGGTGTTCCTACCTTCTCCAGTCCGTCCTCCTTCAGACTAATGATGTCCAGGTCAAAGTCTGTCCGCAGGCCGGTAGTCTTGTTGAAGGACAGTCTGCCTGTCAAGCCATCCCAGTGAGACTGGAAACACATCAGCACATGCTTTATCCATCTATATCTATCCATTCTATATAGAACATTAGTAGCATGAATACATAGATGTATACTTTGTAAAGCTAAATCCACCATCATGAAATAGTGAGCGTTCACAAAACAATGATCCATAAACACATGCTGCTGAACCTCTCCCTCTGTCTCTTACACACAAAGCAACCAAAGACCAACAAACAAATACAAACAAATGTACAAATGTAAGCAAACCGACACACACCAATGAACAAATAACCTCACACATACACAAACAGAACACACACACACCCTTGTATTTAAAGGACAAACAGGAGTGAAATGGCTGCTTTGGTTTTTAATTATAATTTTCATCTGAACACCCCCAGCACCCCCACCCAACCAGAGTTAATTAATGATGACCTCACTGCTGAGCACACACTACAATTATATAGATACTCACTTATACACACTCATATACACACACACTACACACTCATACTTTCACACACTACAATTATATAGATACTCACTTATACACACTCATATACACACACTACACACTCATACATTCACACACTACACTTATATAGATACTCACTTATACACACTCATATACACACACTACACACTCATACATTCACACACTACAATTATATAGATACTCACTTATACACACTCATATACACACACTACACACTCATACATTCACACACTACAATTATATAGATACTCACTTATACACACTCATATACACACACTACACACGGACGCCCTACTACAGTGGAATAATACACTGGAATATATACTACAATACACACAGCACAGAGATAGAGAGACATAGACACACAGCAGAGCTAGAGAGACATAGATACAAAGAGAGAGAGAGACAGAGACAGATAGAGAGACAGATACATAGAGAGAGACAGAGACAGATACAAAGAGAGATAGAGAGACAGATACAGAGACAGATAGAGGGACATAGATACACAGAGAGATAGAGACATAGATACAAAGAGAGAGAGAGACAGAGACAGATAGAGAGACAGATACATAGAGAGAGAGAGACAGAGACAGATAGAGAGACATAGATACATAGAGAGAGACAGAGACAGATAGAGAGACATAGATACATAGAGAGAGACAGAGACAGATAGAGAGACATAGATACAGAGAGAGAGACAGAGACAGATACAGAGAGAGATAGAGAGATAGAGAGAGAGAGACAGAGACAGATAGAGACATAGATACAGAGAGAGATAGAGAGATAGAGAGAGAGAGACAGAGACAGATAGAGAGACATAGATACAGAGAGAGAGACAGAGACAGATAGAGAGACATAGATACAGAGAGAGAGACAGAGAAAGATACAGAGAGAGATAGAGAGAGAGATAGAGAGACAGATAGAGACATAGATACAGACATAGATACAGAGAGAGAGACAGAGACAGATACAGAGAGAGAGACAGAGACAGATACAGAGAGAGAGACAGAGACAGATACAGAGAGAGACAGAGACAGATACAGAGACAGATAGAGGGACATAGCTCCAGAGGTCAACAGAGGTCAACGGGGGGGTCACCTCCTTGATGAAGCTCATGAAACGTCCCCCAAAGCGCCAGGGCTTGTGTCGGTGACACTGCAGGGAGTTGACGGTCATCTGGGGCGCGTGCTGGTAGGACACGGAGACGATGTGGACCGCGTCGTAGGTCAGCGCTGCGTCTGTCTGGAGCGGGATGAAAACTTTATTTACAACCATGATACCTGACATACGCTGACCACACAGGTCCCACACACCTACCTTACCATGTTAGCTTTGAATAATTCAATGATTCAATAGATGCTGTCTAGATAACATTTGAATCACATCGTTGTCACTAATAAAAAAGGAAGAAAAATAGAATCATTATTCTATTCAAACAAAAAGCTGTTTGTTTGTATTTGAGGCTAAATAATTGAACCTACAAACAATTCCAATGACAATTACTCCAACTATTTAAAGAACCTAATTATGTCCCCGGTTATGAGCTGGGGTGTAAACATTATTAATAAAGAAGCCTGCCTTTATTGGTTCTAAACCGTTGACTGTGAGATTGGAAATAAGGGATTTGAGTAAACGGAGCCCTGGTGATCAAATAAGCCTGCTTACTGTCTAGCTTTAATAAGCTCCGGGCTACGAAGAGAGTTGAGGTACTCCTCAATGTGCTCAGAAGGTTCACATGCTGAAGGGGATGTTTATTAAGTTACTGTTAGTAGGATCAACGAGTTCCAATATGCATATCTTTATCTGGAAGGTTTGGTAGATATTACCCATGAAAAAAACAACCAGCAATAAGTTCCTGAATATTGGAATGCTACTGGCATTGCTTTGTTCATACCAGCAGTAAACCTGTAGATTAGATAGTGAGGTATCGTTGCTACAGGTCATACCAGCAGTAAACCTGTAGATTAGATAGTGAGGTATCGTTGCTACAGGTCATACCAGCAGTAAACCTGTAGATTAGATAGTGAGGTATCGTTGCTACAGGTCATACCAGCAGTAAACCTGTAGATTAGATAGTGAGGTATCGTTGCTACAGGTCATACCAGCAGTAAACCTGTAGATTAGATAGTGAGGTATCGTTGCCTACAGGTCATACCAGCAGTAAACCTGTAGATTAGATAGTGAGGTATCGTTGCTACAGGTCATACCAGCAGTAAACCTGTAGATTAGATAGTGAGGTATCGTTGCTACAGGTCAAACCAGCAGTAAACCTGTAGATTAGATAGTGAGGTATCGTTGCTACAGGTCATACCAGCAGTAAACCTGTAGATTAGATAGTGATGTATCGTTGCTACAGGTCATTGAGGAGCAGGCAGGGTTTAGGGAATCTCTCTAGGATGACTCTAGATTACACTCTGGACATCCCTGACCCCATAACTACAAAACCCTCAATGTCATAAAGAAAAGAGTCTAACTCAGTGTAGCTGAGTATAATGTTCTGTATATGTTCTGTATAGAAGTTATATACTTATGTTAAGTATATAAATGTAATGTTCATGATGCCCTCCAGCAGCCCAGAGTCTAACTCAGTGTAGCTGAGTATAATGTTATGTACTATATGTTCTGTATAGAAGTTATATACTTATGTTAAGTATATAAATGTAATGTTCATGATGCCCTCCAGCAGCCCAGAGTCTAACTCAGTGTAGCTGAGTATAATGTCATGTATATGAATGTAATGTATCTGTACCGTCATGATGCCCTCCAGCAGCCCAGAGTCAGGCTTGTGGGGGATCTGTCGCTCCGTGGACCACTTCTCCACGATGGTGGCCACCTGGGGGTTGTCCACGTTCAGGATACGGAAGCCCGTGAGGTTCACCCCACAGAAGCGGTACGGGTCCAGGTCGATGGCCATCAGGTCCTGCAGGAGGGGATCAGAGGTCAACATAGGTAGCAGACGTCGGGAGCCCCCTCTGGGGTCTTGGTATGGACATGGGGTCCCCCTCTGGGGTCTTGGTATGGGCATGGGCTGATGAACATAAGATGATATAAATCATTAACATAAATATGATGAACATAAGAAGATGATATAAATCATTAACATAAATATGATGAACATAAGAAGATGATATAAATCATTAACATAAATATGATGAACATAAGAAGATGATATAAATCATTAACATAAATATGATGAACATAAGAAGATGATATAAATCATTAACATAAATATGATGAACATAAGAAGATGATATAAATCATTAACATAAATATGATGAACATAAGAAGATGATATAAATCATTAACATAAATATGATGAACATAAGAAGATGATATAAATCATTAACATAAATATGATGAACATAAGAATATAAATCATTAACATAAATATGATGAACATAAGAATATAAATCATGAACATAAATTTGATGAACATAAGAAGATGATATAAATCATTAACATAAATATGATGAACATAAGAAGATGATATAAATCATTAACATAAATATGATGAACATAAGAAGATGATATAAATCATTAACATAAATATGATGAACAGAAGATGATATAAATCATTAACATAAATATGATTAACATAAGAAGATGATATAAATCATTAACATAAATATGATGAACATAAGAAGATGATATAAATCATTAACATAAATATGATTAACATAAGAAGATGATATAAATCATTAACATAAATATGATGAACATAAGAAGATGACATGTCACCAAACTACGGGTCCAATTCCCAGCGTTATCCTGTTTCTGCAACACACTCTCTTCACATGGTACGCCCCCAAACCATGACTATAACTGTCAGCCCTGATGGGACTCCATCGGTCACCTAACTTACAGATATCCATGGCCTGTTTTATATAACCTTGTCTTGAGATGGTCTGTGTTAGATATCCATGGCCTGTTTTATATAACCTTGTCTTGAGATGGTCTGTGTTAGATATCCATGGCCTGTTTTATATAACCTTGTCTTGAGATGGTCTGTTTTATATAACCTTGTCTTGAGATGGTCTGTGTTACAGATATCCATGGCCTGTTTTATATAACTCATAATACTAATACTGGGTATATATGTAGTACTAGGTATAGAACTGAGTATATATGTAGTACTAGGTATAATGCAGAGTATATATGTAGTACTGGGTATAGAACGGAGTATATATGTAGTACTAGGTATAATGCAGGGTATTTATGTAGTACTAGGTATAATCCTGGGTATATAAATAGTACTAGGTATAGTACTGGGTATATATGTAGTACTAGGTATAATACTGAGTATATATGTAGTACTAGGTATAATCCTGGGTATATATGTAGTACTAGGTATAATCCTGGGTATATATGTAGTACTAGGTATAATGCAGGGTATATATGTAGTACCAGGTATAATCCTGGGTATATAAATAGTACTAGGTATAGTACTGGGTATATATGTAGTACTAGGTACATTACCAGGGTGGTGAAGAGGTAGTGGTAGTATTCTGTCATCATTCCCATGGTCTGGGCCTGTAGGAAACAAGAGCAGAAGGAAGGAGGAAGCAGAACATTTGGATTAGAGTCAGAACAAATACCACTAACAAGATGTAAAAAGAGCGTAAAAGTGGAAGAGGTTGTTGGTTTATATACGGGGAGCTAGTTGGAACCAGTGGCGCCGAACGCTCAGTGCTAAGTAAAGAAACTGCAGCAACGCTGGGTGCTTTTCTATGCATTTAAATGGTTAGCAATGGCTTGTAGCGCACGCCGTCCCAAGAGACAGAGGAGCCTTCCATCAAGGCTGCGGGCTAATCTTCGCCTCATTCTCCCGCCCTCTAACCACACCTACTTATTTTTGCTTCATCCACGTTGGGGGGCACGGGGCCCCCCTCAACGTGTCGGCTTCCTGCTTAGCTGCATCTGCTCCTGCAGGGCGGAGCCACGCTTACGCTAATGTTGGCGCTGGTGCATCTACTGCTGCCAAGGCCATAAGTACCTGAGTTATGGTGCGGGTATTAACCCATGCTTCATATACTAACCACTTCCATAGCTCACACAACCATGCTAGCTCTGCTGCCATGGGAACAAGAGCTGGTAATTCCATTAAGCACATATTAGAGCCTTAATTATGCGTTTCAATTATATGTTCCACTTTAATTCCAGCATGCAAACACCTCTACACCCATAAATAAGGGGTGACAGAGGTGACAGGATCTGAAGGGAACCCTTCATCAGCAGGTTAGAGCTTTAAAAGAACACCAGGAGTTAAAGCTCTAAATGATTACAAGGGGTATCAGAGCTACACATGTAAGCTAGCCAATAACAGCTCCATAAGGACCACCAGGGAGCTCTAAAGGACTACTAAGGGTATAAGAGCTTTAAAGGAATGCCATTTAGTTAGAGCTCTAAAGGAGAACAGAGGTATCAGTGCTCTTTAGGGATATTAGGGGTATCACAGCTCTGACAGAAGACCAGTGTTATCATAGCTCCAAATGAACACCAGCCAATCAAAGCTCTTTAAAGGACCAACAGGGGCATCAGAACTCTAATAGTAGACGTGGAGTATCAGCGCTGTAGTGGCCAGTCAGAGCTCTAAAATCATATCATTTGTATTAGAGCTCTGAAGGAAGACCAGGGGTGTCACAGAGCTCTGAGGGACAACAGGGACAACAGAGCTCTGATTAAACACAAGGGGTATCTCAAGGGACAACAGTCTTTAGGGACGCTTATTCCCTGTCACCATCTTCTGCTCTGAGGGGGATTTGAACTGAACAGAGAGAGGCTGCCATTCCTAAGAGGAGCAGGTCAAAACCAGGAAGTGAACCTAAAGGTAAGATAACGCACATTAATCCAAGAGAATAAAATGTTGACCTGAATTTAGATATCATGTAATGATATTTATATAATTACGTGTTAGAATGCATTATACACACAAGTTAAGAACATTAAATACTGGTATGGCCTCCTTATTTCAAATTCAACAGCATTACAAAGAAAACAATATTTTCTTTTTTCAAGAAGTTTTAGCTGGGTGTTTTAGCTCTGGTTTTAGCTCTGTGTTTTAGCTCTGTGTTTTAGCTCTGTGTTTTAGCTCTGTGTTTTAGCTTGGTGTTTTAGCTCTGTGTTTTAGCTCTGTGTTTTAGCTCTGTGTTTTAGCTCTGGTTTTAGCTCTGTGTTTTAGCTCTGTGTTTTAGCTAGGTGTTTTAGCTCTGTGTTTTAGCTCTGTGTTTTAGCTCTGTGTTTTAGCTAGGTGTTTTAGCGTGGGGTAGCGCAATACTGTGCTGATGTGCATTAGTATCTGTGTGAACTTCAACAAATGGATAGATATCGGGCCTGGTCCTCTGAGAATCTAAGAATTATGAAACATCAGACGAAAGATAGAATTACAGAGAGGAGATCCAATCAGCAGACAAGCTATCCACCGTTTGCTTTTTATTATCCATTGATTTCAACTAGTCCGTGTTTAAGAGGTTTCAACCTACAGCTCTGTTATTCTATATTGTGGTTTCTATTGATTTTGTTTCCCTGTCTTTAATGTGATGTTATTTCACTATGTACAATCTGTTGTTATTGCTCCCTACTCTGAAGCAATTTTAGAAGGTATTAGTACCAGCAGAAATACAAGTATTACAAATCACCACCACCCTCCCCTCCTCCATCACCACCCTCCCCTCCTCCATCACCACCACCCTCCCCTCCACCATCACCACCACCCTCCCCTCCTCCATCACCACCCTCCCCTCCTCCATCACCACCCTCCCCTCCTCCACCATCACCACCACCCTCCCCTCCTCCATTACCAACCTCCCCTCCTCCATCACCACCACCCTCCCCTCCTCCATTACCAACCTCCCCTCCTCCATCACCACCCTCCCCTCCTCCACCATCACCACCACCCTCCCCTCCTCCATTACCAACCTCCCCTCCTCCATCACCACCCTCCCCTCCTCCACCATCACCACCACCCTCCCCTCCTCCATCACCACCACCCTCCCCTCCTCCATCATCACCACCACCCTCCCCTCCTCCATCACCACCACCCTCCCCTCCTCCATCATCACCCTCCCCTCCTCCATCACCACCCTCCCCTCCTCCATCATCACCCTCCCCTCCTCCATCATCACCCTCCCCTCCTCCATCACCACCCTCCCCTCCTCCATCACCACCCTCCCCTCCTCCACCATCACCATCCCCTTCATCATCATCATCATCATCATCTACCGCATCAGGTTGCGGTAGAGAGACACACAGGGTCCGTAGAGACACAGGGCCGGTAGAGACACACAGGGCCGGTAGAGAGACACACAGGGCTGGTAGAGACACACAGGGCTGGTAGAGACACACAGGGCTGGTAGAGAGACACAGGGCCCGTAGAGACACAGGGCCCGTAGAGACACAGGGCCCGTAGAGAGACACACAGGGCTGGTAGAGACACACAGGGCCCGTAGAGACACAGGGCCGGTAGAGAGACACACAGGGCCGGTAGAGAGACACACAGGGCCCGTAGAGACACAGGGCCCGTAGAGACACAGGGCCGGTAGAGAGACACACAGGGCCCGTAGAGACACACAGGGCCCGTAGAGACACAGGGCCGGTAGAGAGACACACAGGGCCCGTAGAGACACAGGGCCGGTAGAGAGACACAGGGCCGGTAGAGAGACACACAGGGCCGGTAGAGAGACACACAGGGCTGGTAGAGACACACAGGGCTGGTAGAGAGACACACAGGGCCCGTAGAGACACACAGGGCTGGTAGAGACACACAGGGCCGGTAGAGAGACACACAGGGCCCGTAGAGACACACAGGGCCGGTAGAGAGACACACAGGGCTGGTAGAGACACACAGGGCCGGTAGAGAGACACACAGGGCTGGTAGAGAGACACACAGGGCTGGTAGAGACACACAGGGCCCGTAGAGACACAGGGCCGGTAGAGACACACAGGGCCGGTAGAGAGACACACAGGGCTGGTAGAGAGACACACAGGGCTGGTAGAGACACACAGGGCCCGTAGAGACACAGGGCCGGTAGAGACACACAGGGCCGGTAGAGAGACACACAGGGCTGGTAGAGAGACACACAGGGCTGGTAGAGACACACAGGGCCCGTAGAGAGACACACAGGGCCGGTAGAGAGACACACAGGGCTGGTAGAGACACACAGGGCCCGTAGAGAGACACACAGGGCCGGTAGAGAGACACACAGGGCTGGTAGAGACACACAGGGCTGGTAGAGAGACACACAGGGCCCGTAGAGACACACAGGGCCGGTAGAGAGACACACAGGGCCGGTAGAGAGACACACAGGGCCGGTAGAGACTCCATTCAGACTTTAATCTTGTGAACTCTGTTTAAACTCCCTTCAACTCTTAACATTTTACACATCATTTAAAGCCAGCAATCAAGTTTAGCGTCAGCCTTCAGCAGCCATCATCCACACCAGCGTTTCTTCACAAGCTTCCTAGTTCTTCTGGATACTGAAAGGTCTCACCTGTTTGAGGATTTGCGCGGCCATCTGGTGGCTGCAGTCGAAGATGATGCGGAACTCTCGTCCCCTCTTCATCTCCTTCAGGAGGGGCCGGGTGTCCTGGGAGTCCAGGGGCAGCTGCCGGATCTTCAGACGGATGTTGTACCTGGAGGGGGCCATGATGAGCTCCTGGAGCCGGATCAGACCTGGGGGAGAGTGGAACCACGTGGAGATGACCTGGAGGAGCTAGGGGCAGCGCTAAGATAACCTAGAGGAAGCACCCAGAGCTAGAGTCAACTGTATCTGTATTCATTCACTCACTTTGGATAAAAGAGTGCTAAATGAGTGAATGGAAAATAGTAATGTAGAGTATTTAACATTTTGGAGAAACGATAGTCTAGCTGCTAGAGTGTTTGAGTGTTGAATGGGTTCTGGGCTCGATCGCCTGTGTCCTCAGTTGACCTGAAGACATCCTTCTGGAAGAAACCATGCGAAGATCAGCTAAACAAAGTAGCAGAGCTAAGCTAAAGTGGAGCAACTATTTTGGGGGGGGGTGATAAAATGACTAAATAGTAAATTGTAATAATAAAAAGAAGAACCTACCTGTACTATCATCATATACAACAGTGGCGGTTTTCCACTTGAGGTACTGCACTAGGTCCAGGATGGCGTAGCTCAGGGAGGAGTAGTCGGGGTACAGGTTGGTGTAGAAGGTGTCTCTGTTGTCCATGGGATGGTGTTTCCACCGCACCTGGACGTGAGGCACCTCCAGGGCGTTGCAGATGGACTGCACTGCGTTGGAGGACGAGCTGTGGGACGGGCCAAAGATTGCCACCACGCCCAGAGACAGCTGGTCACATGCTGCGGAGAAGACAGAACACACCCCTGATTCACCTGGCCTCATCTCGGCTCCAGCAGTCCTACCATTCCCATCAAACCAGGACACGTCAGGTCTGAAGAGTCCCAGATCGGATCTTGCGGTGAGCAAGTTCCGATGAGCTAGGCCACATTCCGAGGATTCGGAATCGGATCGGAATCGGGATCAGATTGCGTAGCTGTGGGGACAGAAATCTGGGCCCACTGTGGGCAGACCACGTCATGTAAACCACGCCCATGCCACACTGAGCCAGGATGCTTCCGGTATGCGTGGTATGCATAGGCTGCTACCGATATTTATATCAGTGTAAAAGCTGATATGCTGGTTGTCGTTGTTGTAACAATATGCCATCGTCATGGGAACAGCATGCTGATGGTGGTCGTGGTAGCAGCAGGATGATCATCATGGTAACAGTATGCTGATCGTCATGGTAACAGTTTGCTGATCATCATGGTAACAATATGCTGTTCGACATGGTAACAGGTGGTCATAGTAACAGTACGCTGATCTACGTTCAATCTCCACACTAGGAGGACCATGACATAACAACACTCACCTTTCATCTCCACACTAGGAGGACCATGACATAACAACACTCACCTTTCATCTCCACACTAGGAGGACCATGACATAACAACACTCACCTTTCATCTCCACACTAGGACCATGGCATAACAACACTCACCTTTCATCTCCACACTAGGACCATGGCATAACAACACTCACCTTTCATCTCCACACTAGGAGGACCATGACATAACAACACTCACCTTTCATCTCCACACTAGGAGGACCATGACATAACAACACTCACCTTTCATCTCCACACTAGGACCATGACATAACAACACTCACTTTTCATCTCCACACTAGGACCATGGCATAACAACACTCACCTTTCATCTCCACACTAGGACCATGGCATAACAACACTCACCTTTCATCTCCACACTAGGACCATGGCATAACAACACTCACCTTTCATCTCCACACTAGGACCATGGCATAACAACACTCACCTTTCATCTCCACACTAGGACCATGGCATAACAACACTCACCTTTCATCTCCACACTAGGACCATGGCACAACAACACTCACCTTTCATCTCCACACTAGGACCATGGCATAACAACACTCACCTTTCATCTCCACACTAGGACCATGGCATAACAACACTCACCTTTCATCTCCACACTAGGACCATGGCATAACAACACTCACCTTTCATCTCCACACTAGGACCATGGCATAACAACACTCACCTTTCATCTCCACACTAGGACCATGGCACAACAACACTCACCTTTCATCTCCACACTAGGACCATGGCATAACAACACTCACCTTTCATCTCCACACTAGGACCATGGCATAACAACACACACCTTTCATCTCCACACTAGGACCATGGCACAACAACACTTACCTTTCCGGGAGGCCTCGAAGCTGTCGTAGATATTGATCCTCTGGATGTCGTAGGTGAGCGTCGTGTTGGGCAACAGAGTTCGGTTTCTGTTGATGTTGTTCACGGCGAACTTAAAGGCCAACTCCTCGGCACTGACGAGGGGAACAGGGCCCTCCGTCTGCTCGAAGATGCCCCCTGAAATAAACCAAGGAGAGGGGGTGAGGTCTACCATCTCACACACACACTGATGGGGTGGCTGGGAGCTGGTGAGGTGCAAAACAGGAATATTGTCCATTTCAGGGTGTATTTCTGCACTTCACACGCGCGGAGGAGGAAGCGTTTGGACGTTACACAACACCTTCCATTTGTTGGGGAACACAGAGGCTCCGTTCCAGAGGGCTAAGGGTACCAATAGATGCTTTGATGGCTGGTGCTAATGGATTTAAAGTGAATGTGTGTGTGTGTGTGTGTGTGTGTGTGTGTGTGTGTGTGTGTGTGTGTGTGTGTGTGTGTGTGTGTGTGTGTGTGTGTGTGTGTGTGTGTGTGTGTGTGTGTACTATTAAATCCCTATCTGTGAGACATATCTTTTCGGGCGAGTGAACCTAGCTCTGTACAGAACAAGGAACCAGGTCCATTGGACATGAAAACCAGCAGAGTAAAACCCAACACAGCTTCTGTTAGGAACAAATAAATACATTGAGAGTAAATCAATAAAGTACTTATCTATCTTTCTATCTGGTTCCAAATGATTTAGGTCAGAACTGGGACTGTAAACACCTTGATTTTTTTATTCATTTAAACAACTTCGAAACTATCACAAGAGGTAGAGTAAAATATTACAAATTACTTAAATTAATCAGTTCAATAATAAAAATAATTTATGGCAATATATAAATGTAATATTCCAAATTGAAAAAAAATACCAAATGTTAGCTGTAACGAGGGAAGAGGCAGTAACCAGCGCAACGTGGAGACTAAAACCTACAAGATAAGTACTAGTTTGGTTTAAATACAGACTAATTCCTCTCACCAATTAACTATGGGCCTTGCTGGCAGTGCTGGAGTTTGAAACATTAAAATAAATGAATGGTCCTGTTTCACAGGAAACCTCATTAGGGTACATTAAGTAATTGGCGTCGTGTTTAGTAATTCCACTGTTAAGAGGATAAAATGCTCATTGCTCGGAAGCACTTACGCAAATTTAATAAACAAGAGCGAGAGAAGGGGGAGGGAGAGCGGGTGAGAGAGAAAGGAGGAAGACAGCGTGTGTGTGTGAGACAGAGAGACAGACAGAATTACATTCAGAGAGACATGGGGAGAGAGAGACGGAGAGAGAATAATTGGAGAGTTAGATGGGAGAGAAGAGAGAGAGTGAATAAATATATAGAGAGCTGAATCCTGTGGATCATTTGCCTTCACAGAATACTGCCACAAGCACAGAAGCATGCTAATGTAGGTGGAATCAGGTCCTGTACCCCGTTAAACCCCCCTAATGGCTCAGAGGAGGGCGCCCATTGCTCCATTAGGCATCCTGGCCTCAAGATGGAGCCCCCCCTCCCCCTGCGTTCCTTAGGGCCCTCCCTGCCACCACCAGATTAAGACGTCCTTAAACAATGACACAATGGGCTATAATAGCACTTAAAGCTTTTGTACAGATGGAATATTTCTGCTCTAAGTGCAGATGTTTTTATATTTCAACCTTGACATGATGGGGAATGCAATCATGGTATGATTTGGTGCATTAAGGCCGCGGTACAAAAATAAAGAAACAAATTTGAAATACATCATAATGTACTGTATATATCATAATGAGTCTTACGCTGAAACACATTCAATTATTGTAGTTATGTTTTAAGTGCTTTGGATAAAATTGTCCACCAAAGGGCATATATTATACATGAAATAATTGGCTGAACACTGGAATGTGGGTTTTGGAGGCGGTTCTGTCTCGAGCAGCAGCGAATGAACACCCTCTTATTAATGTATACAAATGTAAACATTTATTTTAAGCCAGAAACATATTTATGTTTTATTTATCCCTGGCAGATATTAGGTCTCATATTCAACATAACTGACTCTGGTGCAGAAAACTTGGCCGCTACCTCGCTTAGCCAGCAATGCTATCTGCCGGCTATTGTCAATATTTGTTACTTAAAGTGCACTCTTCTCTGAAGAGCTGAAACTCAGAATAAACAAGGGTTTTCCTGCCAGAATAACCAAATGTCTCATATTACCACCTTCTACCTGTTCTAGACAACACAACTGTTTATGTGTGTTTATTTTCCTCACAGACACACATTGGTATACAACAGTCTGTCTGCCTGTCAGCATAACAGCTTGCTTGGCCCTGGAAAATAAGGAATCCATACCCAAGCAAGAAAAGCATATTGTTGAACCTATGTTATACAGTATGTTTTTATCTAGCATTCGCTGTTACCTAACATTCCCCAACATTCAATGGAAATACACAACATTAAATAGTCTAATAAACTCCATCGTTAGATTAAAAACACACAAAACTTACAAATACTTAATATAACATGTGAGTTTTCAAAATCTGGATGCTGTTGTTAGCTAGCTATTCTTTCATAGCTGAGAGTTAGGTGGTTGCTAGTTAGCTAGCTAGTAATGTAGTTATCTGTAGCTCTGACTTATTATGCTAGTTTTCCATAGCAATTAATTAGCATGCTAGTTCTCATTTGAAGTTAGCCTGTTTTGGAAGTGGAAAAGAACAGGGGTGTCAGGGAACAGGAGTGGATTGCACAACAATCAAGTGTCCTTGGGAAGAGGTGAGTGAACGAGACAGAGTGAGACGAGTGGTTTGATGCTATCTGAGACGTTAGCCCTCCCGTGGAGAAAACTGAGAGCTTGTTAGCCAGATAGCCACTAGCATTGCTGCTAGCCTGAGTGTAGCCAGCGGCCAGACAATGAGAGGCTTCCTCTTCCTCCTTTTTACATGCACACGCACACAAAATCAGTTTTTCTCCATCGCTTGTCCAGGTTTCTGACAGGTGTTGAGAGGACATTGAATAAGATCCCCCCCCCCCCCCCCCCCCCCCCAGCACTGCTGATTAATAGCTACAGACGCATTTAATGAGTCGGCTCATCAACGCTTTGCTAAATGATTAGCAAGCTGTATGTTTATGTGTTTACGGCTACGCTAACTCACAACAATAACCAAGGTTACCTCCATCACAATACAGTAATCAATACTAATATCCGTTTGGTTTGTTTTATTTGATTCAACTGTTTATCATTACGAATCATATTCTGTATAGATATCTTTTCCTTTTCTTACTTAATGAATTATCTCTTTTGAAGTGTGATAACCTTTCTGTACTTTGTTGCTCTCTAAATGCCCATCTGGGATGAATAAAGTAGGCCTGCCCGTTATCTTAACCTCTGATACCTGCTATACACGAGCCAACCTGAACTAGCTCTGATGATAGAGTGATGTCTGGATCCTATTCGCTGGGACTTTATTAAGCACACCAACTTTTAAACTAATTCAGCCTGCCACACAATGATATTCACTCCATTCAAATATATTCAAAAATGACTTTGTAAATTGATACCTGTGATTGAATACAAACTCCAAATGAACATCATTAATAGCTCCCATATGCAGTACTTGAACCTAGTATATTGCGTGAATAAATACATACTATATGACTATCACAAAGGAAAAAGAAGGGTAATACTGATATCTGGCAAATGGCTTGTAATTGGGGATGCTTTTACAGGGGCTAATGTATTATCATATAAATTGAATTGAGGTATTAATGTTTGAGGGGGTAATGAGAAGAGTTGTTTCTAATTATGTTGTTCCTCAGTTGGGCTCAGAGTCTGCGCTGAATCCCCACCGTTCTGCGACTTCTTATTTATTTGATATGATTAGTGGTTCTGATGCTGGCAAGGCTCCCCTGTCAAACTCACTGGCAGGTAACAACACATTTGTAAAATCTAATTTTATGCTCAAGTGGTTTTGCTTATGCAATTTATCTTCCCCATCGCTCTCACACACACCATGAGCTTTTTCTTCTCACACTTCTGTCTTCTTCTTCATTTCTCTCTGTGTGTGTCTCTCTCATTCTCTCTCTCTCTCTCCCTCTCTCTCTCTCTCTCTCTCTCTCCCTCCCTCTCCCTCTCTCTCTCTCTCTCTATCTCTCTCTCTCTCTCAGCAGGGTGTTTTCATCTCACTTATCCTTCTTAAACATTCCTCCCTAATCCATCCATGATACACCAGGTCTCAAACTACCAGTGGCCCAAAACTCTGTTCATGGTCAGGGTTCTCTACACACATGACCAGGGGTACCAGAGACCAATAGTACCAGTGTTAAAAGGGGACCAGAGTCACTAGGGGACCAGAGTTACCATGGTTACCAGGGGACCAGTTACCAGGGTACCAGTGTTACCAGTTATCAGGGGACCAGTTACCAGTGGCCCAGAGTTACCAGGGGACCAGTTACCAGGGTTACTAGCATACCAGAGTTACCATGGTTACCAGGGGACCAGTTACCAGTGGCCCAGAGTTAACAGGGGACCGGTTACCAAGGTTACTAGCGTACCAGAGTAACCAGGGATACCAGGGGAGCATAGACCAGAGTACCAGCCCTTTTGTCGTGATCAGGGTCCCCTGACATCACTACTGATGTGGACATTATTTACAGTATTCAACTTAGTAGAGAGATCAAGGGAGAGTGAGAGAGAATGTGAATATGTAAATGCTTAATTTCCATGGCAAAAAAAGCTCTATTGAATTGAATTGAATTGATTGAGAATGGGACATCGAGAGATAGGGATAGAAGGAAAGTAATAAAGATAAGAGATAGAGAAGACATTTTCAGAATTTCACGTATTGGAACATTAAAGTACTAATCTTATCTGCAGAGATAGGTAGAGTGATGGAGAGAGGTGGTGCTAGAGGTAGAGACAGAAAGAGAGAGCAGTAGAGAGGTAGTGATAGAGGTAGGGACAGAAAGAGAGAGCAGTAGAGTAGTAGTGATAGAAGGAGAGATGTGATAAGAGAGAGAGAGAGAGAGAGAGAGAGAGAGAGAGAGAGAGAGAGAGAGAGAGAGAGAGAGAGAGAGAGAGAGAGAGAGAGAGAGAGAGAGAGACGTCACCAGAGTCTTCTCCTGAGTCTTTGTGAATGCAGTAGAAGGACGGGTCAGACCCAGCTACGACCCAGAATACACCAGCCAATCAGAACCCTGCGTGCAGTGGGACAAATCCTCTCCCTGACCAACCGCATAACGCCTTCCCCGAAACGAAAAAACACCTCCATGCCCCACCTCTCCTCCTCCTCCACCGGCCATTTTGTTCTCGCCCAGGAAGAACCTAAACGAGCCAAAGATTCACATGCCAGACGCCTGCCAGCAAAGAGATGCTTTTGTCCAGCACCCCCCCCCCCCCCCCCCCCCCCCCATCATCTCATCCTGCTCCTTCTCCTCCTCTCCTCCTCCTGTCTGGGTCCATCCTCACACGGCATGGCGCCATGATGGAACAAAAGGCGAGAGAACAGATTCTGGCCTACACCTACTGCAAGATGGCCCCCGCCTCTATCTCCTCGCACAGCTGCTGTTTGATCTGTGTGACTCACAGTCTGTCTGCATGTTCGCCTGCCTGTCTGTCTGTCTGCTTGTCTGTCGCCTGTCAGTCTCTTTATCTCTCTAGTTGACTGTCTGTCTGTCTGCCACCAGACTGGTAACTGGTGTAAACAACATCCACATGTGACCAGTGAAGTTCATTTCCTTCTGATGATTCAGGATACGTTCGAGACTAGATGGATCATTGATGTTTTTTAACTGCTGAAGCAAATCTCCAAGTATCTCTTTCTTTAAGATAGGAATGAAGGGAAAATAAAATCATTAAATCAGATGAAATGGGTTGATCTCTGTTTGATGAGAGCACTTTTGATTTCGTCAGTTATCTGGTTCACATGCGCTCTGTCAAAAACATATTTCTTCTCTTCTGAATCCTCACTCTAATTAAACCTTCAGGCAACAATGAATTAGGGAGGTAAATAAAAGCACCAAGATTTATACACTCAATCCTTATATTCAATAAAAAAAAGTGATTGGCCTGGTTTGTCAACCCCGCTAAAATAAACAGTACAGACCACAGTTGAGGTTCCTTCTTCCCAACATCTGAAATACACACAAATAAAGGAAAGGCAGGTAGAAAGATTTGAGGTTGTACTGCAACAAATTCAACATTGCACTTTTATTATTAAATCAATAAAGAAACAAAGGACACCCAAAGCCTAGGCCACTAAAGGGAATATTTGATGACGTCTGTACTGTTGGAGCCTGGTAATCTAAAGGTATCTGAAGGTAATCTAAAGGTAATCTGAAGGTAATATGAAGGTAATCTGAAGGTAATATGAAGGTAATCTGAAGGTAATCTGAAGGTATCTAAAGGTAATCTAAAGGTAATTTGAAGGTCATCTGAAGGTAATATAAAGGTAATCTGAAGGTATCTAAAGGTAATCTGAAAGTCATTTGAAGGTAATCTGAAGGTCATCTGAAGGGAATCTAAAGGTAATCTGAAGGTAATATGAAGGTATCTGAAGGTAATCTAAAGGTAATCTGAAGGTAATATGAAGGTATCTGAAGGTAATCTAAAGGTAATCTGAAGGTAATATGAAGGTATCTGAAGGTAATCTAAAGGTAATCTGAAGGTAATATGAAGGTATCTGAAGGTAATATAAAGGTAATCTGAAGGTAATATGAAGGTATCTGAAGATAATATGAAGGTAATCTAAAAGTAATCTGAAGGTAATCTGAATGTAATCTGTAGGTAATCTGAAAGTAATCTTAAAGTATCTGTCCTAAAGATGTTTGTTTTACAGCATTTAAATGAAGAAGAGGTGACGAGGAAGGGCTAAGGTATTTGGAAGACTCTTCACGTATGTATCGCTAATGCATTCGCTAGGTGTAGCAATTTGCAATGAAAGGCATCCCGTCTTCACTACAAATCAAAGTCCTACCGATGCACAGGCCATGGGAACATTTATTTCAGGAATCAAAGAGGTGTCAACTATGGGATATGAAGGAGACATTTGAAGGAAATGGAATAATTATGTAGACTGATCGTTCCCTCTGAAACAGACACAGGAGCTGAGATGCAGAACATTAAATAATATTGATATATAAATAATGCTATTAATGCTGTATTAGGAAATGTCTTATTTTATGAATCACCCCACCAAAAACATAAGTATTAATATCAAACAAGATACTATCCACTGTACTGGATGAACAATCATCACACATATTTCACTTGGTTAACTTAATACTATAGAAAACCATTACTTAACAAAGGGAGGGAAGCAAAAGAACAGGTTCTCTAACTCAACGTGATGATAAATCAGTCTCCCAGGGTGACGCTATGTCTAGAACAATTGCCCTTTGAACAAATACACCTCGTAATACTTTATCAATACCTTGTTATACCTTATCAATACCTAATGATACCTTAGTAAATAAACCAAGCAAATAAACCAGATCCCAGACACTAATATTGGCCAGTACCTCCCTTACCCAGATACTAGACACTAATATTGACCAGTACCTCCCTTACCCAGATACTAGACACTAATATTGACCAGTACCTCCCTTACCCAGATACTAGACACTAATATAGACCAGTAGCTCCCCACCCCAGATCATAGACACTGATTTAGACCAGTAGTTCCCCACCCCAGATTATAGACACTGACATAGACCAGTATCTCCCCACCCCATCACCAAGACTCTGGTGTTTCATGCTGCTATTCCATGGGATGTGACTGGGAGAGTTCCATGGGGGTTTGATTCTCTCTCCTAGCAGGAAGAGGGGATGGGTTTTTCATTCTGTTCATTCTAGCTTGTTGTAGGCTAGCAGGCGGGTTCGCGGGTGCTAGCTAGATATATGGGCTCTACTGCAGATCAGACGCTAGATTAGTGCCCGGACCGCTACAGCTAGCTTCAGACTAATTGACATTGATTTTCCAACTAAACATGCAGTTAAAATTGAGCCTAGTATTTAGCCACCGGGTGCAGATTGGAGGAAGACTTTTGAGGACGTAGTTGGGAGCACTGTTAGCATGCGGCTCTCTAAACAACAATGGAGATTTCTTTGCTAACGTTATAACAAGGTGTAGGGATGGGTTGGCTTTCAGAAACGCTGTCGTAATCCATTTTGTCGTAATCCATTTGGTATTGCTGTGCATCTGCTTATCGCTAGGGCTATTTACCAATGTATCACTAAAGTATTGCTGAGGCATCGCTAGGGCTATTTACTAATGTATCACTAAAGTATTGCTGAGGCATCACTAGGGCTATTTACTAATGTATCTTTAATGTATCGGTAATATTTTACAATAAGGGTACAACAGTTAACCATTAATTAAGATTAGTTAATGCAGTAATAAGGATGAACTAACAATTAACTAACAATTAATTAACAGTTAATTAGTGTTATCGTTTACTAATGGGCGTCATGTTCGCTAAGTTAATGGTCACGTTAATTATTCATTTATATATTATTTAATCGGGTTAGGGATAGGGTGAACACTTAGGGGCTAGGTTTAGGCTGAACCTTAACCTGATATGAACACCATCGGTAAAGAATTACTAGACCATTGGTTAACTGTTAGTTAATTGTTATTAAATGCGTTTTACTGACTGAACTAATATTAATGAATGGCTTCATATAGTACCCTTATGGTATAGTGTTAACAATGTATCATTAAGGCATCACTGCAGTCTCAATGGATGTATTTGCTTCACTATGTAGCTATAAGTAGTATTTACCAGGCGTGCGGGGGTCTTTGTTAGGCATTAGCTCAGCCAGAGGGGTGATAAAGGGACATAACAGGCATGGTTTTTATAACCTCTTGACATACTTTTGTATAAGACTGTAAACCAAGCACCAGACGCCAGGCGACAGAGTGTTTAACTACAACACAGGAAAGCCACGTTAAGCACTCAATCAAGGCCTCCACCAACAGCAGTAAAGTCCTCAGATGAACAGTCCAGCAACGGCTCCAGTGAGACCTGAACACCTCCGATATCAAAGGCATGGGGTTACTAAATATAGCCCTTCTAAATATGAAGCTAGCCTACTTACACAGGCAAACACTTAACGCAAACACACACACACACACACACACACACACACACACACACACACACACACACACACACACCACACCACACCACACACACACACACCACACCACACCCACACACCACACACCACACCACACCACCCCACACACAAACACACACACACCACACCACACCACACCCCACCCACCCACACACACCACACCCACACACACACACACACATCACACCCACACCCACACCACACCACACCACACCCACACCCACACACCACACCACACCACACCACACCCACACACCACACCACACCACACCACACCACACACACACCACACCACACACCACACCACACCACACCACACCCCACCCCACCCCACCACACCCACACACCACACCACACCACACCACACACACACCACACCACACCACACCCCACCCCACACACAGTTAGTGGTGGGCAGGATAGTCTAGTGGTCCGAGGTGTTTCACTCCCAGCTGAAAGGTTGTGAGTTCAATCCCCAGTGTCTACTGTAAGAATCCTTGAGCAAGAAGTATTATCTCCCTCCTGCTCATTACTGACATCTATATACAAATAAAGGAACTGTAAGTCACTTCGGAGAAAGCGTGAATGATTAAAAAGAGGTAGAGTCCACACCTACACATGTTCTCACTGAGGACTTCACTCCATGGTCATGATGTTGGCAACACACACATGATGCTCTGTATAAAAACCTGCAGGATTGAGCAGCTAAACAGCCAGAACAAGGAAAACTGCCACGAACAAGGACCAATATGAAGCAAACACATGAGAAAAGCATGTGTTGCGTTAGGCTCAGTGGGTAGAAGGTAAGCTGGACTGAACTATCCTTCTTTCTTCTCTGGGGATTCAACTAATGCCCTGAGTTACATGATGACTGTATTCATTCGTTTAAATACATACACTTATTTAGGGGGGTTGTGGTGGTATTGGGTCATCATTTTATGAAATAACATAATAGCTCCAGTGTGGAAAACATGAAAATAAAGTTGGATTTGTGAAAGGGAAAGCAAAGAGTAAAGGATTGTTCCAGATATGAGCGACAGGCCGTGTACGTCGAGACAAAGAACAATCTATTAAAGCAGCGTAAAGGTTCATCACGAGGGTTAACACAATAAGCATTTGGTAATCCTCCGTGTTCCTTGTTGGAGGCGATAAGGCGAGATGATTGTTCTCCGTACCTGGGTTTACCCAGCCTGCCGGGAACAATCACCCCCTCTATAAACACGTACAGACCTATTGTCTGGCGCTAATAAAAGAGGGATGCTTTATCACAGAGCGCACACATCATTCCTGCACTCTTCTCAAAGCCGGTTACCCCTCACAGGAGCAGGTTGGCTCGGCGCAGACATTCTCCTTCAGCCACACAGACTCTTAACGCGGTGTTAGAACGTCAGCTGGAATCACACGGGCTTAATGACTTGGTTAGCGTTCTGCTGGAGCTGGAATCATTATCTGGTCAGTCCTGTCAGGTGGAAACACAACTGCTTAAGGGAGGAAGACCGAGAGGAACCTCCGAATCAGACTCATGGTTAGAGGGGTGAGGGGGTGAGGGTGAGGAGGGTGAGGAGGGAAGAGAGGAAGGAGACACCACGCAAACGCGACGTGCGGGAATACTGCTAGCGGGGGGCAACGCCCTTGACAAAAGCCCACGCAGTCCAACATTAAGCGTCTGAATGATTCCTTTCTGAATACCCTTGGAAGCGACCCAAGAATAGCATTAGAGCACTTTGAGCTAGTCCAGCGAGCACATGTTTCATTACACATGCATCAATACGAGCAGTGGCAAACCCGTGTAGAAAATGATTCACATCTTTTTTTGTATTTGTATTGCCCTCTATTTTCCCGTCCTCCATCAGACCGCCGCACAGGGCACATTCGTTCTTGAAACGCACCTCCTTGATTTCTGTCACGCTGAAATGGACGCCCCCTTTAGCAAAGTCAAAGTAGAAAAGCTTTAACAAGAACAGTGTCCAGCAGGGAAGGCCGCCAGCAGCCAGCGTTTCCCTGACAAAGCTCTCTCTGGTGCGCCTTCAAAGACTACGTGGAAAGAAGTACTACTGTTATCGCCAGTTAAATCCTACCGGATCAATATGTTCCCGTTTACTGGGGATACAGGAAACAAATATATCTCCTCACTGTCTCTAAAATGAGCCTTGATTCTTTGTTTTAGGGGATTTAAAAGGCCGGCATATTTCAAACCACATCATGGTTGTTTAGTGATGAGCCTCACCACACTGACTGGAAGTCCTGGGGAAATCCTCCCCAAGACTTCCAGTCAACCAGCTGTAGGTGGCAGCCAGCCATGTGTCATCGTGGTGAGACGTGTCACTATGACGACAAACACTTTATTCCTCATCTCCTTCCATCCTTCATCTCTGAGGGACTCATAAACTGTTCTGCTGCTTTTCCTCTGATCCTGACAGCAACATGAAGCTCTCTCTCTCAGTATCTCTCAGTATCTCTCTCAGTATCTCTCTCTCTCTCTCTCTCTCTCTCTCTCAGTATCTCTCAGTATCTCTCTCAGTATCTCTCTCTCTCTCTCTCTCTCTCTCTCTCAGTATCTCTCAGTATCTCTCTCAGTATCTCTCAGTATCTCTCTCAGTATCTCTCTCTCTCTCTCAGTATCTCTCTCAGTATCTCTCTCTCTCTCTCTCTCTCTCAGTATCTCTCAGTACCTCTCTCAGTATCTCTCTCTCTCTCAGTATCTCTCTCAGTATCTCTCTCTCTCTCTCTCTCTCTCTCTCTCTCTCTCTCTCTCTCTCTCTCAGTATCTCTCTCTCTCTCAGTATCTCTCTCTCTCTCTCTCTCTCTCTCTCTCTCTCTCTCTCAGTATCTCTCTCTCTTTCAGTATCTCTCAGTATCTCTCTCAGTATCTCTCTCTCTCTCTCTCTCTCTCTCTCTCTCTCTCTCTCTCAGTATCTCACTCAGTATCTCTCTCTCTCTCTCTCTCTCTCAGTATCTCTCTCTCAGTATCTCTCTCTCTCTCTCTCTCTCAGTATCTCTCTCAGTATCTCTCTCTCTCTCTCTCTCTCAGTACCTCTCTCAGTATCTCTCTCTCAGTATCTCTCTCTCAGTATCTCTCTCAGTATCTCTCTCTCAGTATCTCTCTCAGTATCTCTCTCTCTCTCTCTCTCTCTCTCTCAGTATCTCTCTCTCTCTCTCAGTATCTCTCTCTCTCAGTATCTCTCAGTATCTCTCTCAGTATCTCTCTCTCTCTCTCTCTCTCTCTCTCTCTCTCTCTCTCTCTCTCTCTCTCTCTCTCTCAGTACCTCACTCAGTATCTCTCTCTCTCTCTCTCTCAGTATCTCTCTCTCTCAGTATCTCTCTCTCTCTCTCTCTCAGTATCTCTCTCAGTATCTCTCTCTCTCAGTATCTCTCTCTCTCAGTATCTCTCTCTCTCTCTCTCTCTCAGTACCTCTCTCAGTATCTCTCTCTCTCTCTCTCTCAGTATCTCTCTCAGTATCTCTCTCTCTCTCAGTATCTCTCTCAGTATCTCTCTCAGTATCTCTCTCTCTCTCTCTCTCTCAGTATCTCTCTCTCCCTCCCACCTGGACTTGTTCTGAGAGGAAGGGTGAGTGGACGGGTGATGGAGAGGGTCACCCGGGGCGGGGGTCACCCAGGGCGGGGGTCACCCGGGGCGGGGGTCACCCAGGGCGGGGGTCACCCAGGGTGGGGGTCACCCAGGGTGGGGGTCACCCAGGGCGGGGGTCACCCAGGGCGGGGGTCACCCAGGGCGGGGGTCACCCAGGGTGGGGGTCACCCAGGGCGGGGGTCACCCAGGGTGGGGGTCACCCAGGGCGGGGGTCACCCAGGGCGGGGGTCACCCAGGGCGGGGGTCACCCAGGGTGGGGGTCACCCAGGGCGGGGGTCACCCAGGGTGGGGGTCACCCAGGGCGGGGGTCACCCAGGGCGGGGTGACGGACCGCTCCACCCCCTGGATGTGGCGGCATGTACATTACTGTTTAGGTTGGGGAGATCAACTGTAGGGCACTCACACCAGCTTACTGTGGCACCATAAACCTTTCTAGTGGAAGTATAGTGTTGAACACAATTCAAACCCCTGAATCTAGCAAAGAAGACCAGGGAAACAAACGAGGGACTACAGCAGTGACTCATCACCTATTTGTCAATTTGACAAATGTGTTACATCCACCGAGTTATTGATGATTTGGTTTGTTGGTTTTCATCACTGCATGTGCTTGTAGTTCAATTTAGAGAGGTGTTCTCTTGTGTTTTCCTCCCTCATGCCGTCTGGGATTTCCACGGCAGTCACACAAACCTGGCAGCATTTTGAACATGATATTTGTCTGACACTAAGTTGGATGGCTCTGATTGAACTCAGGAGCCTGTGGGTCGGACTGGAGGTGTTTCCTCTGGTGAATAACAAGAGGAGAGGAACCCTGCTGGGGTGATACACAAGAGCCTCCTCCTGCTCCTCCTCTCCTCATGGTTACTCAGAGGTTCCTCCTCTTCTCCTCATGGTTACTCAGAGGCTCCTCCTGCTTCTCCTCATGGTTACTCAGAGGTTCCTCCTGCTTCTCTTCTCCTCATGGTTACTCAGAGGTTCCTCCTCTTCTCCTCATGGTTAATCAGAGGTTCCTCCTCTTCTCCTCATGGTTACTCAGAGGTTCCTCCTGCTTCTCTTCTCCTCATGGTTACTCAGAGGTTCCTCCTGCTTCTCCTCTCCTCATGGTTAATCAGAGGTTCCTCCTCTTCTCCTCATGGTTACTCAGAGGTTCCTCCTCTTCTCCTCATGGTTACTCAGAGGTTCTCACACCTCAGACTCCCAGAGCTGGGGCGCCATCTTGGACGGCATCATGGCATCATTTAGCAGGAAACGGCAGGGGGCAAAGGGCCTGATGGGAGAGATTGTTGTTTTTGAGGGAGAGAAGAGGAGGAGACAGAAGAAAGGATGAGGGAAGGAAGGAGGAGGAGACAGGGGAGGAGTGGAAGACAAAATCATAACAGCAAAGAGAAGAGGACAGAAGGAAAGGAGAGGAGCAGAGGAGTTCATCGTACTAAGCAAAGAGCTGCGAGCAGATTTCAGAAGTCAGCCATGGGGAAGCACAAGGGGAGGTGCAGAGGGGAGGTGCAGAGGGGAGGTGCAGAGGGGCGGTGCAGAGGGGAGGTGCAGAGGGGAGGTGCAGAGGGGCGGTGCAGAGGGGAGGTGCAGAGGGGCGGTGCAGAGGGGAGGTGCAGAGGGGAGGTGCAGAGGGGAGGTGCAGAGGGGAGGTGCAGAGGGGCGGTGCAGAGGGGAGGTGCAGAGGGGAGGTGCAGAGGGGAGGTGCAGAGGGGAGGTGCAGAGGGGAGGTGCAGAGGGGAGGTGCAGAGGGGAGAGCAAGGAGAGCAAGGAGCGCAAGGAGAGCAAGGAGCGCAAGGAGAGCAAGGTGCAGAATTGAATAATAGGAGAAAAAGTGTAAAGATCAGGAGCTGACGAGCTCATTATGGCGTAGAGCTTTAGCCAGGTTACCGTTGGACCACTTCAACAATAAAAGCTGCCGACGCAGTGCTTCCTGTTGGCCACGGCTGCTGCTGCACGCGTCAAATCCACATCACCTTTAATCACATTCTTTATTTCTGCTGCTCCACATCCACAGAACGATGCTGTTCTTCCTGCATTAAGCTGAGCAAGGCACTGGGCCTGCTGGCTGGACTTCCTTAATCAACAATAATACATGTGTTGTACAAGACCTCGCTGTAGTGCTGTAGTAGTGGGAGCATAATGTTGTTCTGAGACTCATGATAAAAGGATCAACACAAGCAGAAATGTCCTGTCCTGTCCCCCCCCCCCCCCACACACACACACACACACACAGGTAATGTTATTGTTTCTGATGCACCATGACACCTCAGTGAAATACTGACCATCTGGCAAGCGGCTAACCTGCTAAACCAGCTAACAGCTAATTCCGCGCAGCTTCAAGTGGATTTAGCCGTTAGCTGGAGGACCTGGGAGAGAGCGGGGTGATGGGGGGTGTTCAGTCTGTCTGGGTTAGGGTAACCCTAACCCTAACCTGGGAGAGAGTGGGGTGATGGGGGGGAGTTACCCAAACACTGGTTACTACACCCAAACATGGCTACTACACCCAAACACTGCTACTACACCCAAACACTGGTTACTACACCCAAACACTGGTTACTACACCCAAACACTGGTTACTACACCCAAACACTGGTTACTACACCCAAACACTGGTTACTACACCCAAACATGGCTACTACACCCAAACACTGCTACTACACCCAAACACTGGTTACTACACCCAAACACTGGTTACTACACCCAAACACTGGTTACTACACCCAAACACGCCCTACACCCAAACACAGCCTACACCCAAACACTGGTTACTACACCCAAACACGGCTACTACACCCAAACACTGGTTACTACACCCAAACACTGGTTACTACACCCAAACACGACCCTTCAAACGTCAACAAGAAGCTGGAGGGGTCAGAGGCTTACAGCTCCTCTACACAAATATGTACCCTACACATGGGGCACAATACCCTGAATGTATGTATATATATATATATGAACTATGAACTATAAACTAAGCTGAGATACAAATAAAGCCTCCACCTGGGACCATACACTATAAACGTTGCTGAAAAACACTTACACATACCCTGCCACCTGGTACCCTACCCTGGTACCCTACACTAGTACCCTACACTAGTACCCTACACTAGTACCTACACTAGTACCCTACACTACAGAGACATGCATCAGAAGAACACAAGTACCCTACCCTAGTACCCTACACTAGTACCCTACACTACAGAGAGACATGCATCATTAGGACACATGTACCCTACACCTGGTACCCTACCCTAGTAGCCTACACTAGTACCCTACACTACAGAGACATGCATCAGAAGAACACAAGTACCCTACCCTAGTACCCTACACTAGTACCCTACACTACAGAGACATGCATCAGAAGAACACGTGTACCCTACACTAGTAGCCTACACTAGCACCCTACCCTGGTACCCTACACTAGAACCCTACCCTGGTACCCTACCCTAGTAGCCTACCCTAGTAGCCTACACTAGTAGCCTACCCTAGCAGCCTACCCTGGTAGCCTACACTAGTAGCCTACCCTAGTACCCTACACTAGTAGCCTACACTAGTAGCCTACACTAGTAGCCTAGCCTAGTAGCCTACCCTAGTAGCCTACACTAGTAGCCTACCCTAGTAGCCTACCCTAGTAGCCTACACTAGTAGCCTACACTAGTAGCCTAGCCTAGTAGCCTACACTAGTAGCCTAGCCTAGTAGCCTACCCTAGTAGCCTACACTAGTAGCCTACCCTAGCAGCCTACCCTGGTAGCCTACACTAGTAGCCTACCCTAGTAGCCTACACTTGTAGCCTACACTAGTAGCCTACACTAGTAGCCTACCCTAGCGGCCTACCCTGGTAGCCTACACTAGTGGCCTACACTAGTAGCCTACACTAGTAGCCTACACTAGTAGCCTACACTAGTAGCCTAGCCTAGTAGCCTACACTAGTAGCCTACCCTAGTAGCCTACCCTAGTAGCCTACCCTAGCAGCCTACCCTAGTAGCCTACCCTAGTAGCCTACACTAGTAGCCTACACTAGTAGCCTACCCTAGTAGCCTACACTAGTAGCCTACCCTAGTAGCCTACACTAGTAGCCTACCCTAGCAGCCTACCCTAGTAGCCTACCCTAGTAGCCTACCCTAGTAGCCTACACTAGTAGCCTACACTAGTAGCCTACACTAGTAGCCTAGCCTAGTAGCCTACCCTAGTAGCCTACCCTAGTAGCCTACACTAGTAGCCTACACTACACAGAGAGACATCAGTAGAAGGGAGGAGAGCTGTAATGGGCTCCGTCAGCGCCTGGAATTTCATTACAGAGCTCAGTGACTCTGGCATCACACACACGTCTACAGCTAAGACATATTATATACAATCACACACACGTCTACAGCTAAGACATATTATATACAATCACACACACGTCTACAGCTAAGACATATTATATACAATCACACACACGTCTACAGCTAAGACATATTATATACAATCACACACACGTCTACAGCTAAGACATATTATATACAATCACACACACGTCTACAGCTAAGACATATTATATACAATCACACACACGTCTACAGCTAAGACATATTATATACAATCACACACACGTCTACAGCTAAGACATATTATATACAATCACACACACACACGTCTACAGCTAAGACATATTATATACAATCACACACACGTCTACAGCTAAGACATCTAATACACATATATAACCTCCACCTATAGGTTGTGACATAGACATAGATAGAGACATAACCTCTATATGACCTACATTTATAGACCCAGACTATATAACCTATATTTATAGACCCAGACTTTATAACCCCAACCTATAGATTCAAGTGACATAGACCCAGACTATAACTTACAGAATTTATAGCCTGAAGCTGAATGAATTTAGTGACAGTCCGGTCCTCCTGCCACTCAGAAACTTATCAAACTCTTAGGTTGAGCAGTGAATTCAGACTCATGTCATTAAGGAGCAAGGTGGGGTGAAGGGGCATCTTGCTCAAGGACCCCTGCTGGTAAGCTGCAGACATTGGGGATCAAACCCAGAAACGATCGGCTAGGAATGGAACACCCTAACCACTTATGTCATAACCACAATGTCCTGGCAATTATGGCAGAATTATCTCTGAATACAGAACAGTCCACCGATGACTCACTGGTCACTTCCACATATTCAATCATCACTATTGATTACATTCTATTGATCTGTCTCTGCGGTTCCATTCTTCAATAATCAATCATGTGATATTTACCAAGAAATGGATCAACATTCCTCAACGTGATGCGAGAATGAAGTGATTTGGACATAATCATAATGTACAGTAATAATTAGAACATAGTAATTATTGGGGCCAGGTGAATGCTATGTCTGCATGTGTAATGTCTTCCAGGTGCGGTAAGATGAAGGTCTGTGTGGATTTCCCACAAGGTGAGAACGGCTAAGTTTAGATGACACATGAAGTTCTTCCTTGCCCGCCTGAGATCCTGAGGCACGTCGGACAGAAAAGCATCAAACATGCGTTTTCTCATTTTGATAATTAAAAGGTTTCCGCTTTTCCTGTAAAAATACATTTGAGCTCTGCCCTGGGGCCAGGGTTTTTTCATCTGCCTTTCCTGAAGGGGATGCAGAAAGCAATTAAGCCAACTCAGCACAGCCACCTCCTCCTCCCTCGTGATGACCTACATTCAGTCCAAACACAGGTGCAAACCCATCACACGCAACCAACTCTGCGCTCACTTTAATCACAAAACAAAGGAGGAATCGTTGGCGTCAGCGAGAAGGGGACTTAGTTTGAGGTTTTGTTTGCGATCAAACAGACGTTCACTCATTAGAGAGGAGGACCTTAGTGAAACCTGCTTGGAGCCCAGCCCCCTGGCCCCTGCCCATGAATATCACAGCGCTGGATGGGTAATGAACAGGCTCTGGATGGAAGGAGAGGCCAGCTGGCTGAGGTTTCATCCTCAACGAGGTTGGAAACAAAGTCTCATGGAGATGATAGAGCTGGTTCAACACAAGAACAAAGTCTCATGGAGATTAAAGAGCTGGTTCAACACAAGAACAAAGTCTCATGGAGATGATAGAGCTGGTTCAACACAAGAACAAAGTCTCATGGAGATGATAGAGCTGGTTCAACACAAGAACAAAGTCTCATGGAGATGATAGAGCTGGTTCAACACAAGAACAAAGTCTCATGGAGATGATAGAGCTAGTTCAACACAAGAACAAAGTCTCATGGAGATGATAGAGCTAGTTCAACACAAGAACAAAGTCTCATGGAGATGATAGAGCTGGTTCAACACAAGAACAAAGTCTCATGGAGATGATAGAGCTGGTTCAACACAAGAACAAAGTCTCATGGAGATGATAGAGCTGGTTCAACACAAGAACAAAGTCTCATGGAGATGATAGAGCTGGTTCAACACAAGAACAAAGTCTCATGGAGATGATAGAGCTGGTTCAACACAAGAACAAAGTCTCATGGAGATGATAGAGCTGGTTCAACACAAGAACAAAGTCTCATGGAGATGATAGAGCTAGTTCAACACAAGAACAAAGTCTCATGGAGATGATAGAGCTGGTTCAACACAAGAACAAAGTCTCATGGAGATGATAGAGCTGGTTCAACACAAGAACAAAGTCTCATGGAGATGATAGAGCTGGTTCAACACAAGAACAAAGTCTCATGGAGATGATAGAGCTGGTTCAACACAAGAACAAAGTCTCATGGAGATGATAGAGCTGGTTCAACACAAGAACACATTTTGTATGAAGATGATAGAGCTGGTTCAACACAAGAACACATTTTGTATGAAGATGATAAAGATGGTTCAAATCAATCTTCAAAGAACAGATAACATCAGCTGCACCTCAAGTAAGACCATCACACTAGTATCTACGGGTTTCTTTTTTACAAGACTGAAAACATACGTATAAAATAACTGCATGTAAAGGGCAGCAGTGAGGTGTGGGGCTGATTAGCCATTACAAGCCATCTCCGGTTGGGTGTTCACTTGTGATGTGGATACATTCAGAAAATAAGTGCACGATATAACCACATTTAGTACATTCTGTTATTCTCAAATACATTTCCATTTGAAAAAATAGATGGAAGTCAAAGCTAAATATGGAAGTGGGGCGGAGACGGGGAAGTGAGAGGAAACCAGAGTGAGTGTGTCAGATGTTCAACCTGAGCGTGGACTTTACCAGACGCTAGAAAGACCCCCCAGGCATCAATAGCACTCACAGTAATGCGGGCCATTTTGTCCTCGGAGTGAGTCCTGTCTCTCCTCACCCCTGCTGTCTGTCAGCAAACTTACCCCACCTCCTCCAAACACTGTTACCACCTCCTTCAGCTGCACCGATACCTCCACCTCCTCTAGCTTCACCACCATCTCCTCCAACCCCTCCTCCTCCACCACCACCTCCTCTCCTCTTTCTACCATCCCTCACCACTGTGTGTATGTGTGTGCATATGTCTATCTGAGTGCATTTATTTGAGTGTGTGTGTATCTGAGTGTGTGTGTGTCTGTGTGTGTGTGTGTCTGTGTGTGTGTGTGTCTGAGTGCATGTGTGTGTGTGTGTCTGTATCTATGTGTGTGTGTGTGTGTGTGTCTGAATGCATGTGTGTGTCTGTATCTATATGTGTGTGTGTGTATCTGAGTGTGTGTGTGCGTGTGTGTGTGTCTGTGTGTGTGTGTCTGTATCTATGTGTGTGTGTGTGTGTGTGTGAGTGTGGCATTATCAAGCTCCACTGAGTTAATTTATTTTCTGCACCGGCGACTTGCAACAACTCTTCTCGTACTTCTATTAAGCGTCTGAAGGATTCTGGGAGAGAGAGAGAGACAAAGAGACAGAACAAGAGGGAGAGGGACCTACCGGAGTCATACAGCAGAACATACTGAGCACGTTCAGCAGGAACACACCAACAGAGCATGCTCAGATCGAAAAGACGACTCACATAAAGACACAAAAAAGACGCACACACAGTGCGGTTTATGTGTATGTTTGAGATATTCCAATATACGTGCATGCTTTGAGGAATAACACCATTGGTTATCAAACATTTTTGGACACAATCTTGGTTCCGAAAATGATTGCTGCAATAAATTCAACATTGTTGTGCTTCCACACACATCGTTGTACGTTGATTGGTGGATCGCTAGTGTCGACCAATCATCAGGCAGTCTCCTATATAAAGGGACCTTTAGCCTTCAAGTTTCAAATCCAAAACCTACCGTCAAATATCTATAGCTTATAAGCCAGCAATTTCCCGTGTGACCCCATATGCAAATCAGGCGACGCCAAGTGGGGTTCCGACCCCAAGATTTGGGAACACTGTCTTAAAAGTGTCATGATCTATGCTAGCAGAGCAGCAGGAACAAGATGGATAGGACCCAGATGCAGACGAGAACTCAGGGAATGTGACAAAAATGATTTAATAGAAAAAATTCAAAAGCACAGCTTCAAGAACTAAACTCAAAAGCACAGCTTCAAGAACTAAACTCAAAATCACAGCTTCAAGAACTAAACTCAAGATCACAGCTTCAAGAACTAAACTCAAGATCACAGCTTCAAGAACTAAACTCAAGATCACAGCTTCAAGAACTAAACTCAAAATCACAGCTTCAAGAACTAAACTCAAGATCACAGCTTCAAGAACTAAACTCAAGATCACAGCTTCAAGAACTAAACTCAAGATCACAGCTTCAAGAACTAAACTCAAGATCACAGCTTCAAGAACTAAACTCAAGATCACAGCTTCAAGAACTAAACTCAAGATCACAGCTTCAAGAACTAAACTTAAGATCACAGCTTCAAGAACTAAACTCAAAATCACAGCTTCAAGAACTAAACTCAAGATCACAGCTTCAAGAACTAAACTCAAGATCACAGCTTCAAGAACTAAACTCAAGATCACAGCTTCAAGAACTAAACTCAAGATCACAGCTTCAAGAACTAAACTCAAGATCACAGCTTCAAGAACTAAACTCAAAATCACAGCTTCAAGAACTAAACTCAAAATCACAGCTTCAAGAACTAAACTCAAGATCACAGCTTCAAGAACTGGCACAGAAAATACTTGAATTTGAAAACTAGGATAACAAATGCACCTGACAACAATATAACTAACCAACAAGGGAACAAAGGAAGTGAACTGGTGTGTTCATGGGGAGAGACCGAGGACAGAATGAGGTGCAGGTGGGAAGCTCGCGTGAGGGGAATGAGGTGCAGGTGGGAAGCTCTCATGAGGGGAATGAGGTGCAGGTGGGAAGCTCGCGTGAGGGGAATGAGGTGCAGGTGGGAAGCTCTCGTGAGGGGAATGAGGTGCAGGTGGGAAGCTCGCGTGAGGGGAATGAGGTGCAGGTGGGAAGCTCGCCTGAGGGGAATGAGGTGCAGGTGGGAAGCTCGCGTGAGGGGAATGAGGTGCAGGTGGGAAGCTCGCGTGAGGGGAATGAGGTGCAGGTGGGAAGCTCGCGTGAGGGGAATGAGGTGCAGGTGGCAGGTGGGAAGCTCGCGTGAGGGGAATGAGGTGCAGGTGGGAAGCTCGCGTGAGGGGAATGAGGTGCAGGTGGCAGGTGGGAGTGGCAGGATCTTTGAGACAAGGGGAAAAGTCTAAGGACACGTGGTGGACAGGTGTGGAATGGAAAACTGAACAACAGACTGAGACTAAGACAAGACAAGACTTGGTCTTAGAGGAGACTAGTGTCAGGCTGCCAGCAGATGAAGATCAACTCTTCATCATGTTTTGGATAAACAACAACTAGAAGAAGTCAATCCAAAGAACTACAACAATCCAATCCAAGAACTACAACAACACAGTACAAAGAAGTACAACAAAACATTACAACTACAACAAATCATCTAAATAACTACATTACAATCCAAGAAATAAGACAAATCAATACAAAAACTAGAACAATCCAATCCAAAGGCTACACCATCACATTACAAAGATCAGAGAAAGAAATAGAGAAGCTCAATGGTGGTTGACCTGGGTTCAGGTATCTCTATTCCTGAATGAACTTATTGTTTACATGTATTGTGCTTTCTTCCAGAAGCTCCAGCACTGGAGGGGCCATCCTCTGTGGTCGTGAGGAGCCACGGCTCCTCCATCTGTTCCCATACAACCCCAGGCTAATTAGCCACAGCAAGCTAGCATCTCCCTGGCCTCCATTTCCCATGATGCTCCGTGTTTTGCCTCGCAGTTAAATGTTGAAATTAATTACAGTCTGTCCTACTCCTCGCTGGGGAGGAGAAATAATGGAGAATGACTCTGTGGTGTGTGTGTGTGTGAGAGAGGGTTACCTCTGGATGTTAAATATAAATCATATAATTATTGTTGGCATCTTGATATTTGATTGTTTTCTATAATTATATCACCCCCTGCCCTATGGATTAAGGCCCTGCTTCATCATTATGGCTCCAGATTCATTAAGTTGTTTCATGGCACATTTCATCTGACTGGTTTCAGTTGAACTCATGGATGTGTTATAAGAAAGGTTGAGCTCTTTGGTGTCAGAGCAGAGGTCATGTGACTGGCATCTTACTGATCGTCTTAAGGCAGAAGTCATCGTCCATCAAGTCAAAGAAATGTCAACGTTGGCAGAGATTTCAGACTGCAGTGATGAGAGGTTTGGATATGGAATGTACTGTATTATTACTGTATTACAGAGAGTAACATTAGGACTACAGAGAGTAACATTAGGACTAATGAGAGAGTAACATTAGGACTACAGAGAGAGTAACATTAGGACTACAGAGAGTAACATTAGGACCAATGAGAGAGTAACATTAGGACCACAGAGAGATTAACATTAGGACTACAGAGAGAGTAACATTAGGACTACAGAGAGTAACATTAGGACTACAGAGAGTAACATTAGGACCACAGAGAGTAACATTAGGACTACAGAGAGATTAACATTAGGACTACAGAGAGAGTAACATTAGGACTACAGAGAGTAACATTAGGACTACAGAGAGTAACTTTAGGACCACAGAGAGTAACATTAGGACCACAGAGAGAGTAACAGTAGGACTACAGAGAGAGTAACATTAGGACTACAGAGAGTAACATTAGGACTACAGAGAGAGTAACATTAGGACTACAGAGAGTAACATTAGGACTACAGAAAGAGTAACATTAGGACTACAGAGAGTAACATTAGGACTACAGAGAGTAACATTAGGACCACAGAGACTAACATTAGGACTACAGAGAGAGTAACATTAGGACTACAGAGAGAGTAACATTAGGACTACAGAGAGTAACATTAGGACCACAGAGAGTAACATTAGGACTACAGAGAGAGTAACATTAGGACCACAGAGACTAACATTAGGACTACAGAGAGAGTAACAGTAGGACTACAGAGAGAGTAACATTAGGACTACAGAGAGTAACATTAGGACCACAGAGACTAACATTAGGACTACAGAGAGAGTAACATTAGGACTACAGAGAGAGTAACATTAGGACTACAGAGAGAGTAACAGTAGGACTACAGAGAGAGTAACATTAGGACTACAGAGAGTAACATTAGGACCACAGAGAGTAACATTAGGACCACAGAGACTAACATTAGGACTACAGAGAGAGTAACATTAGGACTACAGAGAGAGTAACATTAGGACTACAGAGAGAGTAACAGTAGGACTACAGAGAGAGTAACATTAGGACTACAGAGAGTAACATTAGGACTACAGAGAGAGTAACAGTAGGACTACAGAGAGAGTAACATTAGGACTACAGAGAGTAACATTAGGACTACAGAGAGTAACATTAGGACCACAGAGACTAACATTAGGACTACAGAGAGAGTAACATTAGGACTACAGAGAGAGTAACATTAGGACTACAGAGAGTAACATTAGGACCACAGAGAGTAACATTAGGACTACAGAGAGAGTAACATTAGGACCACAGAGACTAACATTAGGACTACAGAGAGAGTAACAGTAGGACTACAGAGAGAGTAACATTAGGACTACAGAGAGTAACATTAGGACCACAGAGACTAACATTAGGACTACAGAGAGAGTAACATTAGGACTACAGAGAGAGTAACATTAGGACTACAGAGAGAGTAACATTAGGACTACAGAGAGAGTAACATTAGGACTACAGAGAGTAACATTAGGACCACAGAGAGTAACATTAGGACTACAGAGAGAGTAACATTAGGACTACAGAGAGTAACATTAGGACCACAGAGAGTAACATTAGGACTACAGAGAGAGTAACATTAGGACCACAGAGAGATTAACATTAGGACTACAGAGAGAGTAACATTAGGACCACAGAGAGTAACATTAGGACTACAGAGAGTAACATTAGGACCACAGAGAGTAACATTAGGACCACAGAGCTTGTGAATGTCAATCATTCCACCTGAATCCAGCTGTCTACTACACAATGCTGCCAACAGGGCTTTAATATTAAACTATTAAATACAGTATTACTGTCTCCAGACCACAAAGACACAGCTGTCTTCTGTTTTACATCATCAATGAATGGTAGCCTCATGCTATCCTAATGGTAGCATGATGCTTTCCTAATGAAAGCATCATGCTATCCTAATGCTAGCCTCTACATCCACTCAAAGCATGTTATGTGTAACGTGTTACACGATTCATGTACATTCTGTAACATCCATTACGCCTCAGTCAGCCCTTCAAACCAGCAGGAGGAAGGTCAGAGAATCAAACTGACAGGGTATTGAACTGTCAACCTTCCGGCTGTCAGCTGACCTGCTGTTCTCCCGGCCATGTGTGGTTGTCACGGCGTCTCGTACATCCTGGTTGCCGTGGCACCCAGCTGACCTGCGTACTGGGTGAGTAATGGGTGAGTAATGGGGGTCAGAGAGCATAGCGGTGACCACGGCGATAAGACAACAACCGGATGACATGAGAGCCCCTTCTGTGGGAGACATAACAGGGCCCTTTATCAGTTACCAACTGACCTTGAAAACCTTTCAATAAAGCCACACAAACCATTCAATAAAAGCCTCTTTTGTACGTATTATAACTGGTCTGATTCTGATGTCAAGTCAACTGTATTCGTACAGCCCTGAATCCCAGTTATAGTCTCAAAGGGCTTCAAAGGCCCACATTTTGCCTCTGCACCTAACCCTAAGCCCTCTACAGGGCAAGGAAAACACTCTGCTAATCATCAAGGAAGAAAGCTTGAGAAGGATCACAGAGGAGGGATCCCTCCTTCCATGGCAATTATGTTGTATAGATAAATAAAGTTAGAAGAAAAGCTTTAAATAAAAGAAACTCCAGAGATTTTGAAACAAAAACCCTGCATCCATAAAATTGAAATGGCCATGTTCATGGATAAAAAGTTCTAGGAATATGTTTTCGATAAGAAAGGAGAAATACCCTGCATCTCAAGACCTTAGGATGAGCCTTAAACCTCAAAAAGAAACAGACCTTCATGAAGGAAAACCGCTGAACATGGAAATACTCCTAGAGGAAAGCTGAACATAGAAATACTCCTAGAGGAAAGCTGAACATGGAAATACTCCTGGAGGAAAGCTGAACATGGAAATACTCCTGGAGGAAAGCTGAATATTCCTGGAGGAAAGCTGAACATGGAAATACTCCTGGAGGAAAGCTGAATATTCCTGGAGGAAAGCTGAACATGGAAATACTCCTTGAGGAAAGCTGAACATGGAAATACTCCTGGAGGAAAGCTGAACATGGAAATCCCCTCCCCAGTCAGAGAGCAGTGCTGGCGAGGTGAACTCAGAGTCATGTGACCTTGGTGCTGAGAGGGTCGGTGTGGAGGAATCCTAAGGCTGCTGGACATGATGCTACCTGTACATCGCTCATTAGCCTTCCCTGGTCCTCGTTAAGAGTGCTCCTAAATGATGCTCATTTTTTCCATTAGCCAACCCTACGCTAATCCATTTAGCTTCCCAACGCAACTTTCCCCTCCAATCTGGGAGAAACATACTATATGTATTCATCACACTAACATATCATATCTGCTGCAGAGCAAAAGTCAGAGGATCACGTTTGAGGGATATCAAACTAAACAACAATTCATCTTAGAAAGTTCTGAATGAAAATGACAACAGGAGGCCAGTTAAAGACAGTAAACAATACATGACCCTAGCCCTAGTGAAGAGACTATAATCTGACAGCTGGGAGCTGTACTACAGCTGTACTCTGTATGAAATGTTGGCAGATGATTTG